>JAQBSW010000072.1:0-316455 GCA_029291075.1 Eudiplozoon nipponicum | reverse complement strand
CGAGATCGGGCGGTAACAAGCGGGTCATTATTTACTATCTGATGCATCGTAGTCATTCTGTCTGTACTGATGGGATCTACTATTTAAATTTGTTCATAATCTTAAAAAAACTGCTGATGATCTCACGTACTCGTGGATTTATGGACTCGAACGAAACATTGCTCTAAGATAAAACCGAAAGACGATTGGTACGTAAAATCAAATTCATAACCGAGTTTAAAACCAATTTAAATCTAGTACAAAGGTAAATCTAATTTCATACATTAAATATATTAAGTATATTTTTAGACACAAAATTAAAATGGTTTTAAATTTAGAACTGCATTATTGTCCTGTTATGAACGACAGATTTTTTTGTGAAATTTATGGTCAGGTGATCACATAAATAAACTGTCCATAAAAGAAATTATGTCTTTTTAAATTATGCTTATTTAAAATATAATATTATTCTTAATATTTTTCTTCACATGTAAATAATATACGATTTCGTTGACGAGAAAAAATTTGTTGACCAACTGATCTGCGGTGGACGCAATTTTCACCTCTAATTGCATAATTTCCACAAATTAAAAGACATGATCACTTTCAAAATTATTTCTGTATTATCATATTATCATTCTATTTGATAACAAATGAAAAATAAGCATGCAAGATACCTAGGTGCTGTTTAAACCAAGATCTACAATATGCTCAAATTTATCATGTTCCCATCCTGTCAAAATTGTTAAAACGTAATTAAGTTAAGTAAAGTTAAGAATTTAAACAAACGAAATAGACTGCTCCAGAAAAATATCATATTGAACAAAAATTTGTAGAGGCCCTTTGATCACTACCATAAGAGAGTCTCTGGGATGTCAGGCCCGGAAAATCCGTATATGCGGTATGATCATCTGATTTGAAACACTTAAGTTCCTCTGAACTATCTTTTAAGCTAAAATCCTTAATTCCACTTGCTAACTGATTTGTATCCTCAATATTTAATAAACCAGCCATAATATTATTAAATTACTTGCAATTTATATATTATATTAATCAACGCTGATATTCACGGTTTTCAGAACAAGACGAGGGTTGACCTAAAGCAAATTTGTTGTTCTTTTTGCTGATAATTAATCAGAACAATATATAAGTGTATTACAATAATTTATTAGCAAAGATATCGTAGATGGAACCACGCAGTGTTCCGCTTGTGCGCTTCAGCAACTCGGAAGGAACTCTCTTTTCACCTTCGACAAGACAAGTCAAAAACTTCGACAATATGGAACAAAAGAACTTCCAAAAAATTTACAATATTTAAAAAAAATACAATATTTTTTTACGAAACCAGCGATAACATCAAATGTCCAACAATAAATATTGATTTATTTTTAAATGAGGAGTTAATTGGTATCCAATAATTAAATTAACCTCCACAAATTAAGACTTTTCTTAAAGTAATATTCTGAGTACTAACAAACTTAAGTATCACAATATAAATCTAATTTTGTACATGCACCAATAAAATGTCATAAAATGGCATATATAAAGTGCACCGTAACGAGGGACGTGCAATATATATATATATATATATATATATATATATATATATATATATATATATATTGATAAAGGGGCACTCAGCCAATTTGGCCAATTTCTCAATTTTAGATATGGAAAAATCAAAAAAGTTATTAAATATAACTAAAGCTCTTTATATGAATCAATAAGCGCCCGGTAAAAAATTAAAAAGTTTCATCAACATGATATTCTAAACGACTGGCCACAAATCACAAAACGAAATATCAATTTGCTAACATCCAGGCAAGGACAAAAATCCACTCGACCCAGACTCAACAACCATTCGATCGGATTGGCAAAAAACTGAAGAAGAATAAACAGCGGCGCATAGGGTATCACAACCTTTGTTGCTTTTAATCAAGTTTGTGACCTTGATATAAACTCCTGATACATTATGTAAATAAATTTGTCAATATTGTATAGCGTGGAATAGGAAAGATCGTAAACATGATTAAAAATATTTCTTATCAGTTTCCGTGCAACAATTGTTCGTTAAACTCGCACACATAACAGCTAACAATGCGAAAAGTTGGCTATTCTCAATCCATCAATACAAGAGTGACCAGATCTCAGACATTACTTTTCAATATTACAAGAAAGACCCCTACATGCAAACAGACACACATAAATACACATATGCATGCACACTTTCGAATCAGCAAAAACAAGAAATAGAAATGAAACCAATTCAGACTAGTTGCCACAGTCATAATCAAATGGAAACCCAGGGTATATATATATATATATAGTCCAATTTATTTATGCCGATAATTTGAGAAACGTAGATATACAGAATAACATATTGACGCTTTACGTGCCTGAAAAATTTCGAAGTTTTCGGATAAAAAATTTAAACTTGTTTGCTTTTTCATGTGACCATTTTGTGTTTACTGCTGCTGGTCTTACATAATTTAGTTATTTATCTGTCAAAGTTGCTTGAATTTTTTCTAATCTCTTGATTCAAATTCTGTTCTTCAGTGCTAACCGCATAAAATTTTAGGTAGTTCTCCTATTGCATTTGGTTTAAACCTACATTGTGAAAATGAGTTTCGATTCCCCAAAGCAAATTTTAGCTTGGAGAAATGATATTCCTGACAAATTCTATTGAAAATCCATTGTATTAAAGGGTATGTTTCCTTTATCGATTCCAGTTTTAATCTGATTAAGCTAAATGTTATTTCAAATTTTTAAACTAATAAAGCAAATTTCTCTTTTTCATAATACAATTAATGTTGCCATTGCAATTTGTATGTTTTGTGTCGCGATGATTAGACAGCAGTATAGTTAGTGATTAAAGAATTGAAATTCCAATGAATAACCTTCAATTTTTCGTTTTTAAATAGCACGATGTTTCGTCAAAATCAGTTAGATCTTTTGCCGAAGATATTTTACTTTTTACTGGTTTTCTGTCACGTGCAAGCTTCTAAAATTTATAAAGGACATTAAATAGAACGATTCGTCTATCGGCAGATATAGCAGAAAATATGAAACCAAGTAATTTAATAGTCCACATTCAGTTAAGTAAATCAGTTGAGTGTCGGTATCTTCCTCAAAGTCGTGTGTGTGATCGGGAATAATTTCACGTTAATGGATTATAAGTTCATACGTAAAATGCGGTGAGGTCTTTACTTAAGCATTCTAGCCAAGCAATTTCAGAAGACTATTGCAACAGATTGACAATTTCGTCAATAATTATGTTGATGAAATTTTAAAAAATACGTGAAATTTATTTTCTTAACAGCTCGGGTTTGCCAATCACATATTTCCCAATTGCATATCAAGCAGTGTAGATACTAGGCTAATAGATAGGCTTCTCCATTTCGCATTAAGTTCTGAATTTTATAGCAATCCTACTGTCATGCTAAATTTAAGTACTTATAAGATGTTCATGAGGTGTAACTAACAACCTTGCTTTCCACTAAATTTTTTAAAAAGTATTTTACATTTTTCAACAAATTTCTGCAAATTTGTAACTATCTAATGTAACTCGTTTCAGCCATCATTCATCCATTTGTCGTTTAAATAAAAAAAATAAATACCTGCATTATAATAACGGCATACTTTCGCAAATGGTTTTCTCATAAAAAAATTAAGCTTTCTTGCTTTTTCATTTGACCGTTTTGTGTTTACTGCTGCTGGTCTTACATAATTTAATAATTTATCTGTCAAAGTTGCGTGAATTATTTCTGATCTCGTGATTCAAATTCTGTTCTTCAGTGCTAATCATATAAATTTGTAGGAAATTCTTCTATTGCATTTGGTTCAAAACTACATTGTGAAAGTGTGTTTCGAATCCCCAAAGCAAATTTTGGCATGGATAAATGATTTTTGTGGCAAATTCTATTGAAAGTCTATTGTATTAAAGGATATGTTTCCTTTATCGATTCCAGTTTTAATCTGATTAAGCGAAAATGTTATTTCAAATTTTTAACCTAATAAAGCAAATGTCCCTTTTTTATAATACTATTATTGTTGGCATGGCAATTTGTAAGTTTTTTGTGGTGATGATTAGACAGTAATATAGTTAGTGATTAAAGAATTGAAATTCCAATGAATAACCTTCAGTTTGTCGTTTTCAAATAGCACGATATTTCATCAAAGTCAGTTAGATTTTTGCCGTAGATATTTTAATTTTTACTGGTTTTCTGTCATGGTCAAGCTACAAAAATTTATAAAGGACATTAAATAGAACGATTCGTCTATCGGTAATTTCCGAAGACTATTGCAACAGATTGACAATTTCGTCAGTAATTATGTTGATAAAATTTTAAAAAAGTACGTGAAATATATTTTCTTAACATCTCGGGTTTGCCAATCACATATTTCCCAATTGCATATCAAGCAGTGTAGATACTAGGCTAATAGATAGGCCTCTCCATTTCGCATTAAGTTCTGAATTTTATAGCAATCCTACTGTCATGCTAAATTTAATTACTTATAAGATGTTCATGAAGTGTAACTAACAACCTTGCTTTCCACTAAATTTTTTAAAAGTATTTTTCATTTTTCAACAAATTTCGGCAAATTTGTAATTATCCAATGGAACTCGTTTCAGCCATTATTCATCCATTTGTCGTTTTTATTGAGAAATATATACCTGCTTTATAATAACTGCATACTTTCGTGCATGTTTTATATCTCAATTAAAAATACAGATGCTCTATATTTTTTATCGGTGTAAATACACATAACGGAATTTAAAATGCAGGTGCTTTCTAAAATTCAATTGAGAAAATATTTGGAACTTCGTTTACTCGATAGAAAATTTATTCGCCCACTTGCGGCCTCGTCACTGTCGAATACTATCGAGTTAACGAAATGTTTGTTGAGATTGTGAAATTTCGTCTATTTATGAAGTTAACATATACCTGAACTATAATATTTTTAACGTCTCGATCGATTATACTTCTCATTTTTACGGTTTCTGCCAAGAAGTCGTTAGCAAAAGTCGGGTTCAGTAATTTTTAGATTTCTAGTTTCTTTGAATGAAATCCATAGTTGTACAAGTGGCCTACATTTTTAGATAATTTTCTATTTCTCATAATCCGCACTGATTGCGTCAGTATGCAATTAATACTTTGCTTACTTCTAGTTTTATTTTGTCAGATTATCATAAATAACATAGGATGACGCATTAAATGCATTTTATAGAATATTTTCGGTCGCTATCTTCGTAGAAGTTGGATGAACCCCTTTGTGTTTACAAATTCTAACCGGTTGGTCATTAAAGATAAACGATCTTGTACATCAATTTTATTCGCGTGGATTATTATTTTCGTATGCGCATTTTAATGGTCTTTATGTAGGCTGGTGTATAGATTAAGCGCAGTTCCAATTGTCATTTGATGTGGAATTTAAAAATAAATGTTTGCGCGTGTGGTGGTAACAATTCTTTAAATCAAGTTTGCGAGTTTGAAGTAAACACCAATCCCATTGTATTTAACCAGTCGTCGAACAACATAACAAAACTACTGCCAGCCGCAACGCACTGACGCGTTTCGACCTTCCTTGATCATCATCAGAGTACCACGGCCGTCGCGTCAGTGCGTTGCGGCTGGCGGTAGTTTTGTTATGTTGTTCGACGACTGGTTAAACACAATGGGATTGGTGTTTACTTCAAGCTCGAAAACTTGATTTAAAGAATTGTTACCACCACCCGCGCAAACAATTATTGTTAAATTGTATTGTATATATATGTATATGTGGCGAAAGCTACAAACAGTTAATGTTCGTGACTGCATAGAAATTGTGCAGCCGACATTTCCAGTCAAGTTCAATGTATGCGAGACTGCTAGAGGTGAGAGCCGCATATCTAAATTTGATTTCTATATATATTCAATGCGGTTTGATCCTCGATAGTCAGTTTGCCGTCGTACTCTGATGATGATCAAGGAAGGTCGAAACGCGTCAGTGCGTTGCGGCTGGCGGTAGTTTTGTTATGTTGTTCGACGACTGGTTAAATACAATGGGATTGGTGTTTGCTTCAAGCTCGCAAACTTGATTTAAAGAATTTGATGTAGAATCTGGTGTAGAGACTAATGTCAGCTTTCACTGTAAATGATTCTCTTGACTTGTTATCAATCGCTTTCTCGCCCAATTCATGAGCTACTGAAATGCAAATTACATATTTGTTAACGATCGTAGATTATCCAATCAAAAACATTGTATTTTTGTTTTAATTAAAGGAAATTTAGTGCACTAATTATAAATTTTGCATTCAGTCTATTGGCATAATGTTGCTTAAATATTGTTCATCGTCTTTACAATACTCTTCTTTTTCTTTCATGGGTAAACAGCAGATTTAGAAGTGCTACATTTTTTAATTAATGTATCTATTTTGAAATATTGTACATAAATTTCCCACATTTTGAACTAAAAATGCTTTTTAAGGTTCTACTCGTTAGGCTTTGATTGTAAAGCTTTTAAATCAGATCTATCAATTGTATTCATTATTGCTTCCATGAAATCCTTCTAAGTAAGATCATTTTTACTAAAATATTTGATTTTTAAACTATTCATTTAATCAAGTTTGAGAGTTTGACATGCACACCAATCCTATTATATTTCATAAGTCTTAGAATAACATAGCAAAACTGCGGTAAAAACAAAATCTAACTGTTATATATTTAATTAAATGATGCCATGATTACCGCGAAATGTGTTAAATGGAATCGATCAAGACCAAAGTGTATAGACTAACTGGAGTAAGAGGTGTTCAGAAATTGTTGATGTTCTCAATGTAGGTGACTATAGAATACATTGAAATCCATCCTGTTTTTACTATGTACAGACTCCGAAACAATATTGTTAGCTCCATATAACTTTTCGGTATCATTATTTGGTATCGGTTACTGACACAATAGCCATAGTGTTGGTACCCTTTACAGACTCGGTATATATATATATATATATATATATATATATATATATATATATATATATAGGGGAATTCAGCTTTGAAATACTCATTGTCGAAGACTTTATAAGAAGTTAGCTTCACTTGTGCAGGTTTACACATCCGTATAAGAGATAGTACTGTTCAATTTTCTCTCTTACCTTACCAAAATATTTAGAGGGTATAAAATGTTGTAGAGGCCCCTACTGATGAATCGCCAGTAAGCGCGAAACAAATGTGCACATGAGATTATGTGTTCCGTTCATGCTGTCTTTAGTTTATCCTTGGAATATTTGAACTAATTTGTTACTAGTTGCGCAACACCTAATACATGATTGATTTAAAGGATTGTTGATTTTTGACATAGCTTAAACAAAAGCTTAAATATAATGTATTAGTGCGGAATGTTCAGATAGCATAAGGTTGACTCAACATAATTCCTAATGAGAAATGATTGCTTGCAAATTGCGAATTTATATTTTATTTTTCATCTACTAGTTAAGGATATTAGATTTGTATTTTTATATATTAGTACAAGATTTTCCATTGAAATTGTTTAAATTAACGGCTTTCTCTCATGTGCTATAATATGTATACTATATGTTATGTGATTATTGAAAACATGCGTCAAAAAATTGTTGATGGTAGGGCTTTGAAGGAGACTACCCAGATTAGGCGGACGAAGACTGACAAGGTGAAAGGAAAGTTACGTTACCTATACCTGCAAATATTTACGTTACGTCAATTCGGTAAGAGGGATTTTCTCTAAGGCTTTTCCAATAATGATCTCATTTGTTAATGAAATGTTCATGTGCATTAATACAAAATTAGTTGAATTTCAGATAACATCAATATGTATATCATTACCAGAGGCGAGGCGCGAACTTTTCTGAAGCTGCTTCTCTCTGGTGAACTGACGAAACATGTGGTTTTGGATAACACGTAGTATGATGCGAAGTACGCCATAAAAATGTAAGCACGCTGGTTAAGACTTCAGGTCTCAAGAAATACCAAATAGACCTTAAATGAGGGAAAGGCTAACTAAAATGCCCAAGTTTGTATTTATGCGCAAATTGCATTGCGCTTTAGTTGAGTGTAAGGCTTCGAAGCACATTTGCACGAGTTGAAGCCCTGGATTCGAAAAATTCCGGCATGTATTTAACAATATTCTAGTAACTATAGATCCAGTCTCTAAAAAGAATTTTATTTTCTAAATTTCCGTTAACACTGACGTCATCTATATAAGCCAAAATTATACCATTCAAATTTAATTCAATATAGCTTCCACAAGTAGTGTGGTACCTGTAATTTAATGACAGATTTTGACAACTAGCTAGAACTTTAGTTTGAAAGAGATACCAAAGAGGCTAGACCTGGAGGGAAGGCGAATTAAAAGTCTAAGCAGGTATGTACGTGAGAATTGCATATGGTGTATGACAGAGGTGGCACTGCGGATGAGTGCAAGGCTGTGATAAAAACGTTCCACGGTTTGTGCACTGATTGCGAACAATTCAAGAACGTGCTTTACGAGTTATCAGTAATTAAAGACTTGATCTACTTGATAAATTTACTTTGCTACATACGGCAATTTTTTAATTTATGTTACGTATATTTTTCTAATCAAAATCTCGCCATGAATTTCAAATTCAAATGTGTATATATATATATATATATATATATGTATATATATATATATATATATATATATATATATATATATATATATATATATATATATAAACATATATTTATAATACAGAGGAATTAAAATACACACATTGAATAGATAAAGGAAAATTCGTTTTTAATATTTTAGTTAGATCTCGACAGAACATTACTGCACCAAAGTTCAAATTTTCCAAATATGGGAATGAAAGTTTGGCGAGGTTGTATTATGCATGTCACATGTGTTGATAGTTTGCGTTTTGTTAGGGCGTGTTATTATATCACTTGATGTCTTAGTGTATGGCATCCTGTTATGCGTTTAGTGCCAACTAGTTGCCTAACTTGACTTGGCATACTGTCTGTTTGAAGAAAGTTTTCCTATTTGTTTCTTGTGAAAATGATTTTGCTTGTCTGTTTTATTTTGGTTCTGCATTGTACGCGTGCCCGTGTTTTGTCGTTATCGTACATATCTAGGTATTTTGTCAAATTATTTTAATCTTTTCTTGCTTAGAGGAACATTTTTTTCTAGCCTATTATTTTATCCATCTGCTTTTGTTGTTACTTTTCTAGTTTCTGCTGCTATGGTAAGTGACTTTTGAACAGATACAGTTTGTTTTGTTTGTTGAATATACGTGATGCTTTCCTTTAACCTTGGCCTGTCACATTCTGTAACGTGTTGATGACTCTTTAAAACAGTAATGCAAGAATACTTTCTGTTTGATATACAGCACTTCATAAATGTTTAAGAATTTTTCTTACCTCGCTTTGTGACGGATCGCGAATTCATTTTGTATTCACATGGTGACCTACTAAGATGATAAGATCTTTAATTGCTGATTTGGCGGATAATGCTACGCCATTCCGGAGAGCGTCAAGTAAACAATAACTTAAATTATGGAAGATCGCAAATTCAATTCATAAACAAGCCTGGGTTTGTCGATATTGGCTACTCATGAATTAAATATATTGTTTGTTGCGATAAGTCATAATATTTGCAATTGTGAATTATGCGTTGCGTACCTAGTACCAAACTTTTTCAACTAGGACTAGAAAAAGTAAACCCAATTCAGTTTGGCGACGCATCCACTATATATTTTGTCAAGATATATGGTGCAATTAGATGATGATACAATCTCCTATACGCATGCGCTTTCCGGCAGAAATGGAGTTAATTGAATTTAAGGTCATCGACAATTCGAATTGAAAGCCAATTCACTATATGTAATATATACGAAAATGATATTAACGCTATGGTTAATGAGTCGGTAGATAGTACCAAAATATTGGATTTCAAAAATTCTAAATTTCACCCAAATTGAGAATTACAACTATTTATGAACACCTGTTAACTTATAAGGGCTTGTTTACACATTTGTATAAGAGATTGTACCGTCCAATTTTCCCACATTTATTGATCAGATTTATGGTACGTATGGATTTTATAAGGTAGTTGCCGTAATTGTCGCGGCCAGGTTTTGAACATAAAAGCATTTTTTTATATTCCATATGAAATTTCTAATAGTGTCAGTAAATTTTGGTTATAAAGTTATGCGTTAATTCGTTGTAGACCTTAACGCGACCAGAAGTATTTGTGTAAAGAGTGTGTATAATATTAAAAAAATTGTGGGCACACCAATTTTCGACAAAATATAGAATTAAACATTGCGGTCCATTGAATCAAATGCAACCTTGAAGTCTAGAAAAGCGGCTATTGTGTGACAGTGATATAAATGGCTCTTTTCAAGAACTGGCCTTAACATCAAAATATTATCTGTACAAACTCATCCTGAGCGGAATCTAGCCTATTCTTCTCTAGTTTGTGTTTCACGTGAAGCGCTATGACGACGTAGGATAATCGAAGCAAATAACCTAGACACGGCAGGATTCAAGCTAATCGCACGAATTACGATTTCCACTTTTGAAGATGGGAATGATGGTCGACTTATTTCAATCAAGTGATACGGTTTCCTCCTTCCATATAGTACGAAAAAGTTTATTCACCGATCCGGAAATGATATCGCCACCATCCTTAAATTATATCGGAAGCAAATCATCAGAGCCTGCAGCTTTGCGACGTTTGACAGATAGGATTGCATCCAGTACTTTTAACTCTAATGGTTCGTCGAAGCTATCATTCCACACCGTTGATACAGGCATGCTTTCGGAAATCCGAACTGACGCGAGTGCCCAATAAAATTGATTTTTGAACTGTTCAGCCCACATATCAAGACGACTTATTTTATCGGTTATTAAATGGTTGGCACTTTCATTTATTGTTTAGTAACTTTTTATTTTTTCGAAACTGTTGCGCGAATAAATTAGAACAAACAAACAACGTCTATTACCTGATGCAAACTCTTCTTCCAACTCTTCAGCCTTTCGGGTCCAGTAGCATTCAAAATCGACATTTAGAATGCGATTAATTTAGCATATTATATTTCGACGAGTATTATTATGTGCGGAGACAGGTTTAATTTGGCGCCTTTTTTAGTGTATCTCCATAGATTTTACAGATAGCCAATGAATATTTCTACGGGGACATGCAATGCCACATACGGCAGTACGTGCATTGTGCATAGTGGAACTTATCTATGAACCAAATTAATTTCGGATTTTCGCTATCATGACTAGTTAGCTTAGACTTCATGATATCTTCATATTTTTGTCGGAAAGGCGGTTGCTCGTGTTTGCCTACATCTATTTGGGGTTTATCATTATTTATTTTCCCGGAAATTTAAGTGCGCAACTACAATGGATGAGTGCATTGTGCGAGTCGACATACGGGTTCCAAAAAGAACGACGATCCTGGATGCCGCCACACCATCAATAAATAATTTCTACATGAGCTATTTGAGTCCACCGTTGTCCGGGTGCTGAAGGACGCCATATGACGCAATGTCTAACACTACGTAGGAAGTTTATACTACTGATGTATAATCTATGTTCACACGCAGCTATGCAAAATCCGCTCACCATTATCGTTGCGCGTCGAGCTTAAAGTTTATCTTCACACTTTAATAAAATTCTACGTTGCTTAAACGCCCAACTTGAGCATTCATGTCACCCATAACCGAGACTATATCTGAACTTTGTGCTCTATTTTGTAAGAAGCTTAGTTCGAAGTAAAATGCATCCTTGTTTTCTTCCCTGCTGCATTCGGTAGGAGCATATGCAGATACAACGAAGAGACAACGTCGATTATGGATTTTTCGTTCATTTTAGTAGGTTTATTTAATCCTGCCACAAACAGTCGAATATTTAAGGGGTTCCATTCAATTAAACAAGCTTCAGCTTGCGTGCAAAGGACAATACCAACGCCCCACTTTGCGACATGAGACAATTCCGTGGAACCAGATGTTCGAATCCAATAACGAGTAGATAGGGATGGTGCAGCCAGTTCTGTAATGCCCGTAGGATTCTGTATTCTGATTTCCTATACGCAATATACTTCGATTTATAATGTATCCAACATACGTGCAAGAGCTTGTTGTACAAGTTTTTTTTAAAGTTCGAACATAGGTTTAAAGAATGATAGTCTACGTAAACTATTTTCGATAGTTGTTAACCCGATTTTTGGCTCAATAATATGGTCTACACTATTGGTTAAATAGGTGCTCATTAAAAAACCATTAATTTCACAGGTGCTGACAAAAATTATTTAAACAAAATTTTCGAATTTGTAAAAACCAATCACATTTTATTTAACAAACTCTGCATGATTGGTGCTTATCTCAAGCAGGCAAACTTGATTTAATGATGTGATAACCAAATACCTATTGTTAAAAAAAATTCGTCCATAAGCAGTATAGTTTGAGCCTCACTAATCAGTTTAACGTCATGTTCTGATGATGGCCATGGAAGGCCGAAATGTGTCGGTAAATATGGGTGAAGTTTGCGAATATTATATGAAGGACAGGCATTGTTTTATTGAATTAACCTATAATTTATAATGAGAGGACATTTCGCTTGAAGCCATAGCACCCGATTTTTTGTACGGAACATGTGTTACGAGAGATTGTTAGTAAAAATTAATTTTATACTTATTTTACCTTCATTTCGATGGAGATGAATATTTGATATGTTTCTCATGTCAGTGTTATCTAATCTCTGCATAAATTAGCAAAGCCAATTCATCAATTATACCGTTTTCGTCATTGTTGGTAACTCTTCGTGTAAATGCTAAAGTTTACAATAAGTGCAGCTCAAAACATGGAACATTTTATTTGGAGGCTTGCAAACATACATTGCACCAACACAGCCACAAATCGTATGTGATGTTTTGGTTTATATTAACGTAGGCCTTTCCCTTTTCTTTACTTTTATTGAGAGAGCAATTGTCATCTTTAAACCTAAAGTCATAGCTAGACACCCTACTATCGCTTGTTAAGAAATAGACTTAATTCAACCAGTCCCGGAAATATATGGAAGTGTTTGACACGAAGCAGATATTCTAAATGAATTGCCTGTGCTACCAAATGTATTTTTTATACTTTATATTGATATTATCATATATATATATATATATATATATATATATATATATATATATATACAAACACATATACATGCTAAAAACCCTACCATGTAACTCCACTTCAATATCACTTCGTCTGGTGGCATGTTGTCAGTTCTAGAATTACATATCGGAGTCAGTTTGTTAGAAATTTAAGTTGAAAGAATTAACAAATAATCTTGTCCTGAATAAAGGGCCAACCAAAGCATAGGATGTTATATAACCTTTAAGTTGTGCATAATTTGTGGCAGACGTGGCAAAGTGGATGAGTTCACGACTTTCAAGTATACGTACCGCAGTTGGAGCCCTGTCCGTGTAAAATTTGGCAAATTATTGAACAATTACTAATAAGATTGAGAACAAAAAGCTAAACATATTGCTGTTTCTACCAAATTGAGAGTTTAAGTTATACTAACACTAGGTACAATGGAAGTATAATCACAAAAAAATAATTCAATAACACTTCCTCTGTTAGCATGGCGTCTGCTTTACAATTTAAAGTTGCGTGTGACTTGATAAACCTCTAGATCGAAAGTAATCCTTTAAATCAAGTTTGCGAGCTTGAAGTAAATACCAATCATTTTGTATTTAACTACTTATTCAACAATATAACAAAACTATCATTTTCGCAAATATCCGATTGTTTCACATTTCCATGTACCCATCGAGTTTTTCTTCTTATTGGCTGGGTACGGATTCGTCCATCTCTTCCGAAGGCTTTAACATCGTTCATACTAAACACTGGAATTGAGATACGATCTAAGCTTCGATGATTGACAACGTTTCGATATGGAATTTTCAATATTATCCTCAAGCCTCTAATAAAACACACAGTGCAATGCTCTCAATAGAAGATTTAAGCAAATATGGTAACCTAGTTCCGAAACAGTTCTATTTATATTTCAATTTAAACAAAGAATTGTTCTCTTTATCTAAAATAAATATGTGCCTGATGCATGGAGCACAAGAAAACAACCATTAAAATACTATATATATATATATATATATATATATATATATATATATATATATATATATATACTGAATCAATAGAATGATTGAGTCGATGAATTAGATTCAGGACTTGGGTATAATAATACCACGTTATACTGTCCTTCCGTTAGTTTATATTTTAGTGAAGATTAATAAGCAAGGTAATCCAAGGAGATGAATTGTGAATTTTCAAATCTCCCAAACTTATAAATTGTTTAAATTTCTATGCAACAGAATTAGAAAATATACTTCTTTTTTTTAGCTCATACTTTAGAGAACACATCACTTTATCGATATTATTATTAGATATAATTTGATGATAGATGATAGAATTGAAAGCCTGGATTTTGTATCAATGTATGCTAATGTTCCTGTGCAATCATCTTTAGAAAGTGTGATGCGTTGTCTAACAGAGTTTCCAGATATAATACAAAGTAGTAAAATGACGTGAAGACGTCTTATGTTAAAGTTAAATATTCGTGTTCTCCGCCTACTTTATGATCAGAAAATAATTTTATAGAAGTTAACGGTGCCCTTATAGAACAGCTACTATCAGTTCCAGTCGCTAATATTTTTAAGCCCTATTTTGAAAAAAAATTTTTGTTAAAATCTCTTCTCAAGTAAAACTTGTATGAGCGATTATTAGATGATAATGAGTAAAATAAATTTCTAGAGTTAGCGAACAATCTAGGTAAATTAAAATTTACATTAGAAAAAGAAAATAATGGTTTGAAAATACAACGAATGGACCCAGATTGGAAAGATGAACTTTTAGGAAAGGGACTTATTCAGAAATGCTTCCCAATTTCTTCTCAAACCACGCAAATGAAATGGAAATCAGCATACATAAATCCATTATATTGAGGAATCTTAGAATAGTGGATTCAAAATATAGAGTTACGGAAGTGATGAGATTAAAGAAATGTTCAAAATATGCGGCAATGTGACAATTATAATAGAGGGAGGCAATTAAAATAAAATCGGGCAATGATGTAGTGAATGTAAGATCGGTAGAAAAATCGTTAGTCCCAATATTTAATGAAGCTTCCTCTAGGGTAGGAAAACGGGAAGTAGCTGAACCAGATTTAATTATAAACCTGTGCATGAGATCCTGTTTATTGGAAATTGATTGGGAATGACCTAGAAGAATATAAACTTCTACTTCTATCTTTCTTTATCTTTCTCAAAAACAGTATTCAGTAAATTGAACACAGATTTATGAATGGATTTGTTATACGAAAAACTAATAAATAAGCTGATATATTTACTATATATATATCGTGAAATTATATATTATTTTATATTTATATATTAACATATATAATATATACACATTATTATATTAATCTGAATATATATAACATATACATACGCACAATATAAATATATAAACAAATAAATTATATATATATATATATATATATATATATATATATATATATATGGAGAAATTGGTATATATTTACTATAAAGTGTGGTGTATAAATATTGTAGCTATAAATAAATAATTAGATTAAAATAAAAAAAATATGATATGATCAATAAAATATAAATATAGTTATTAATGGGCAATATTCTGATTTGAGATAATTGATTCATACTGTTGCTTATAGTATAGTTATATATGAATAAATATCTGTTATATAATCGTAGATATTTATGTGTTCCGTATTTATTTTAATAAGGTGTGGTCAGAAATATATATAAAATCACAGATTTGCTTATATTTATTTTTACAGATGCATAATTTTAGATGAGTTGTACATGTACATATGTGCATTTTACAAATTTATATAACATGTGTTAAAGATATTATATATAATGATTTATTTGATATATATTGACATACAGTTATATACATTTATTTCTGTTAGTTGGTTAATTTAGGAACGTGCATATTTCTAGATATTAAAGAACATTTATGTAGGTTATCAATCATTTGTCCTTACTATCTCTTCCTTTCTATCTTCATTTAGTCTTAAGCTAAGCGTTGCTCTGGCCTTCATTCTTTTTCCATCGAGGAAACTTGTTGTCTTTGGTTTATCTTTCGGTTTATATTATAAATAATTGTTATTATATGCATAATAATTAATACTAAATTGCTTATATATTACTTATCGCAAAAACAATATATATATATATATATATATATATATATATATATATATATATTTATATTTATATTTAGAGAACAATTCTTTGTTTAAAACAATTAGGGAGTCAGAAATTGATATATAAATAGAATTGTATCGGAACGAGGTCACCACGTTTACTTAAATCAGCTATTGTGAGCATTGTACTGTGTGTGTGATTAGAGGCCTGATGATGATATGGAAAATTCCATATCGAATCTATTCCACTCATAGAAGACTAGATGGAACCTCATTCCCAGTGGTTACTATGAACGATGTTGAAGCCTTCGGAAGAAAGGGACGAATCCGCACCCAGAAGTGGGGATCAATCGGTTATTTTGCGAAACTGATAGTGCAAAGCGACAACCCGCGAACAAAAATCGCGAGTATTCATCATTTGAAGCTTGCACTGCGTAAACATTCAAAAGATAAATACGACCTTCCATGATCATCATCAGAGTACGACGGTAAACTAATTAGCAAGGATCAAACCACAATGCAAGAAAGGCATAATTAGATATGCGGCTGTCACCTCTATTTGTCCCGCATACATTGTAATTGACTGGATATTTGGAATGTACATTTTATTCGCAGTCACGAATATTAATTTTTGGCAGCTTTTGCTATATCTATTTAGGAAAAATAATAAAACCAATCATTGTTTGCTCGGGTGTTGGTAACAATTCGTTAAATCAAGTTTGCTATTTTAACAAAAATATAAATTACTTGGTTTTTAACCAATCTTTTAACAATATAGCAAAACTTCCTTCAGCACATTATGACACTTTCTCACCTTCCATGATTATCATCGGAATACGACGGAAAACTTACATTCGAGGATCAAATAGCAATGCATATATATATATATATATATATATATATATATATATATATATATATATATATATATATATGCGGCTCTCACCTCTAGTAGTCTCGCATACATTGTACTTGACTAAAATATCAATTCACACCCTCTGCGGTCACGAACAGTTACATTTTATTTCGCCTACATATATATAGGTAATAAAATTGAACAAGCATTAATTGCACTTGGTGATGGTATGAATACTTTAAATCTAGTTTCCGATATTAAAATAAGACAGAAATCTAGTTTCCGATATTAAAATAAAGACGAGTCCCATTGTATTTAAAAACCTATCGAATAACATACTAAAACTACCGAAAGTCCTACGTATTGAAGCGTTTCGACCTTCATTGTTTATCATAAGATTACATCGGCAACCAATTAGCGAAGGTCAACCACAAAAAATATATTGTAATCAAACGTATATATATATATATATATATATATATATATATATATATATTTATCTTGCCATTTGGTCTTGAATATTTTCTAGTGTATTTGATATATGAAAATATGACACATTGAATAATGAAGTGATTGTTTGTATAAATAGCTGGTTTAACGAATTTTTATTAACAATTTACGACCTTTTTGTTGCATGTATTTTAAGTTTTTAGGTGATTGATATGAACACCAATTCCATTATAAGTATACATTTATTAGAGGAAACTAATCGTTTTTTAATGCAGAACAGGCAACTGTGTCTGATTTCTAACCGATTTATTGTTAATTACTGAGCAGTACATGAGTTAAAACAGCAGTGTTCAAATACCGAGCAAGAAACTAAATTAATAACTTGGCAAACAGAGGCAGAGAGATTTTCCTTGAATGGAAGATCGAGAAAGGTATAGGCTACAAGCTGACATTTTTGCTAATGAATACCTGTACGAGATGGTTCATAGATTTGAGCATCTTATGTCTTCCTATTCATACTACTGAGAATACAAACAAACCTTTTTCCGTAAAATTGCCATTTGGAGTCTATCTTTCGGTATCAATAATTTCATAGCAATTCTATCAAATCACCAACGCAATTTTTCATAATGCAAATGTTAAGATACTACACCCTACTCAAAATAATTAAAGATCTACAAATTTCATTCTATTCCGTAAAAGGTATATTGAAAAAAATTTAACAAACTCTTCTAAATAATTTGATTTAAAATGCGTGGCACCATGAGGAAAATAAGTGATTTCGAAGAATATAGACAAAACGAAACACAAAGTCAATTTGAATAATTTAATAAATTCTACAAAGTGCATACATATGCGAAGTCATTTATTTTAAAAACAAGCACACGGCCTAGCAATCAAAATCATCCTCCAATAGGACCCCTTACACAACCATTTTATTGTATGACCACTCATTTAATTAGCATCATTAAGTATTCGAAAAGCTGAATAAAATTTACGCGCAGCCAGACTCATTCTCATCATTAACAGTGAGAGAAATTGAATATATATTTTTGAGCGATTAATACTGTATACTGTTTCATCTGAGTAGATACAAGGGGACAGAATAACGAAAAGTTTCAAGATAAAAGTTATGCATACATTCAATAACCAACAAAGCTATCGCCTGGTCAAAATTCATTTCACCTTTAAAAGAATTTACAGGATTCAATTGCCCCTTTGGACTAGAATGAAAATTATGCCTACAGACACACAGACTCCACCACAGTAGAACTCATATACAGATTCAAGATTCAACAAAAGATGAATAAACAACATTCGAATGATTACTGAAAAGAAACATCAGACTAGTTCTCATTCAGGTAATTGAATGAAATGCAATAAACCGGTATCTATCCACAATAAAGTTACTCTTAATTATTAAATTTATTCTTTTTCTCATATATATATATATATATATATATATATATATATATATATAACTTATATTACACTGCTATATTGTTTTATCAGGAAGAGAAAGCACACTTAATAACAAAGTTTAAGTTTACTGTGAATATTGGCAGGTTTATTTCTCAAACACTCATCTACACATTACAATCATTCAAATTGATGAATTCTGGATATACAGCTGATTAAGCTTAAGTAAACTAAGTTCATTTTCAAATTTATTTCTATTTCTTATTTTGGGAATTTTGCAGGTTTCTTTGTGTATATATATATATATATATATATATATATATATATAATCTTGGAGAGTGTGTGAAATAAAGTAGACTATCAATCAATTGCGTGCGTCAACTCCAGTTCAAGCTCAATGCCTGAACATGCATGTTCAGGCAATGAGCTTGAGCTGGAGGTGGAGATAATACGCATTACGTCTAATGCTTATTTAAGAGCATTCCACTTTAAATAAAGAACCACGATCATGTGTGACCTGATTAAGAAGCAGTTCAAAGATTTGGCTCATGATATAAAAGACCTCATATTATCATGTACAAAAGTGTGCAATTTACATTTGATGGGAAATTCTTCCTCCAGATCAACGGTGTAGATATGGGAAGCTGTATTGCACACATTCAGGCAGATGCATACGTAAACCATCTTGATAAAGCGAGCATTAAAAGTATAATTGAACAGCACGCATTCTACAAATGGTATATAAATGATAAATTATTGTTCATCCCAGACACAGAAGACCCGTCCGAAATCCTCAAGCAAGCCAATGGAGCCGATCCTGATATGAAATTCACTCTCAAGGTAAAGAAAGACAATATTTTTCCTTTCTTGGGCACTAACTCACTCGAGAAAGAAATGGTGATTTGACGCTGGCAATAAATAGAAAATCCACTTTCTCTGTGCAATACACTCACTACGGCCACAGTATGCCAAAATCTAACAAAATAAACATAGTTAGCCATCTAGCAACCTGAATCAGGAAGATCTGCTCTGAACCGAAGATCGAGGAAGAACTGCATATCTGGGGAAAACATTGCTAATAAACTACTAATCAGACCGGTGTATTTATGTCAACATAAGACAACGTCAAATTCGTACTAAAGAGGATACCTAAACGAACATTGGTTGCGCGAGCGTTGATAACTATTATTATAATCAAGGTTGCGATCTTGATATAAGCACCTGACCCATTAATTACTTACATATGTCAGTATAAACTAAGAATTGTATAATGTAGAACAAGGCAATTCATCCAGTAGACCGGTTTCGTCCTTGTTGGGAACTTATCATGTACTGGCCAGAATTTGCCTTGGACAGGGCTTGAAACTGGGCACCAGATTCCGAAGCCCAACTGCCCAGGTTCGAGTCCTTACCGCGGCAAATTCTGGCCAGTACATGATGAGTTACCAATAAGGACGAACCTGCTCTACTGGATGAATTGCCTTTTCTACACTATACAATTATTAGTTTGTGCTGACATATGTAAGTAATTGATGGGTCAGGTGCTTATATCAAGATCGCAATCTTGATTATAATAACGTGGATACCGTCAAACAAGTTTTTCTAAACTTACCATTTAGAAGCGACCTATCGGTCTCATTAATTTCACGGTGGTTATATAGAATCACTAAGCAGAATTTTCACAGTGTAAAACTTAATTTCAGTTTCAGCACAAAGAGAATGATGAGGTTGGATGCCAAAGATACAAATTATCATGTATGTGCGGTAGCATATATATTTGACATACGAAGAAGTAATTTATCAACATAAGCCAGCAACATTTACCGCGGAAATTGATTAAAAGCGCTGGAAACCATCAGAAAAATCAGCTATTTCCGATCATATATTGGAAACAACGAACCTAGACAATTTGGCCAATTTATCAATTCAATACAAAGCAGAATTAGAAAAATTATTAACTATATATAAGAAGGTCTTTATATAAAACAACTAGCGCCCGGCTTACATATTCAGAAGTTTCAGCAACATGATATTTTAATCGACTGACCACGAATCACAAAACCCAACAACAATTTAGTAGCATCCAGGCGAGGCCAAGCACCCACTCGACCAGACTCAACAAATATTCGATCGAATTGGCAGAAAACGGACGAAGAAAAATAGGAGTACATATGTTATCACAATCAATGTTAACAGCGACAGAAATTACAAATAATTATATAAGCATTCAACATTGCAATCTGCACCCCTATAATGTTATCAAGGGAGCAGAACAAAATTGAAAAGCAAGGTGAAACGAAAGACAACACTCCGTGAAATATATTTCGTACATGTAACAGTCAACAATGCTGAAATTTAGTTAATTCTCAATCGGTCAATACAAGAGTGAAAAGATCTCAGACATCAATTTGTAATATAACGAGAAAGACCACAACACGAAAACAGGCACACACACATATACAGCCACATACGCGTATACATTTATAAATCAGCCAAAACAAGAAATAGAAGTAAAACCGCGTCATACTAGTTGCCAACCCCATAAGGAAAACCCAGAATGTATATAAATAAAAGAATGCAAAGACATATTTTGTAATCTCAAAATAAATGCCCATTAGCCAATTTGTTATTAATTTGTTTTTTCTATCTAAGAAGAAATATATATATATATATATATATATATATATATATATATATATATATAATATTATTCTATTATGCTTATTTCGAGGCGACAGCAGTGTTCAATTATTCAAATGTTAATGAAAAATTCACTATTGGGCAAGAGATTCTGTACAGTTGCATATTATTTGTGGCCAGTTAGTACGAAACTCATACTCCGCAACGATTACCCCTTAATTATATGTCGCAAAATGTTATTAAAACTGAATTTAATGTATTTACATGATTATACATGAGATCAATTATAAAAATCATTTTATTTTGCCACTAGTGGAAAATGTATGGCGGTCATTCTAATACCGAAGATTACTTGAAAGCATCTAGATAAACCGTGACTTTGATAATGGTCACTGTAGTTGTTGTATAGCGAAAAATGAATTTTTACGGCAGTTTACTAATAAATATATGGATTTAATTCCAATTAGAATACTACAAAGCTGCAGGAATTGTAGGTTACCTTGCAAAGAATATGACGTAGAAGAAATATTAAACGTTTCGGTCAATTAAAATATTTAAAAATGTAATCTGAATAGTTTCTAACTGATGCGCAATACATTATAAAGTCATCTGCTAAAAGCATGAAATATACCTGCTTGACGAAAAAAATTTAATTCCCTAGTTTGGGTATTATGTTTTACACACCTAGTAACAATTTTTCCAAATAGAACCACAAGGTTAAACCAAAATCAGAATGAACAAAAGTCTCCAATCTTTATTACACATGTGTTTTATGCTAGCGACTGGTTAAATACAATGGGATTAGTGTTTACTTCAAGCTCGCAAACTTGATTTAAAGATTTGTTACCACCACCCGCGCAATCAATTATTGTTTAAATTGTATTGTCTATATATATATATATATATATATATATATATATATATATATATGTGCGTGTGTGGCGAAAGCTACACGGTTAATGTTCGTAATTGCATAGAAGTTGTAAAGCCGACGTTTTCAGTCAAGCATAATGCATGCAGGACTATTAGAGCAGAGAGTCGCATATCTAATTTTGATTTTCATATATAGGCAATGCGCTTTGATACTCGCTAGCCAGTTTGCCGTCGTACTCTGATGATGATCATGGAAGGTCGAAACGCGTCAGTGCGTTGCGACTGGTGGTAGTTTTGTTATGCTGTTCGAAGACTGATTAAATACAACGGGAATGATGCTTACTTCCAGCTCGCAAACTTGAATTAAAGAATTGTTACCACCACCCGCGCAATCAATTATTGTTTAACTGGAGACTTATCAGTATGAGCCGGCGCTACGACATATATATACTACAAATTTTGTCAAGAGCTGCGTGACTGGCGGTCAGAATAATCTCTTATACGTATGTCTTTTCAAGCGATAATATAGTTCACTTCATGTAGAGTATTCATCAAAGAGACTACAAAGCCAATTCAAAATAGGTAATATATACCGATCCATAAATGGTGAAAACATATTGGATTCATGGATTGACTGAATTTCACATAAATTCAGAATTACTACATATGCAAATATGTGACATCAGCTGACATGTAAAATATAAACTATATCGACAGTATTTTGCTTATTTCACGGTAATCAGGAAAATATTCAAGAAATTATATATTTTTTTGCGTTGAACTAACATATATGAAATTGTGTATTAGCTATGGTGTTTATAGTACCAAATTAGACGAAATAGGTCCAGAAGGATAAAAGAAATTCAAAACTAACGAAAACTTTCCCCTGATGGCATGCGCTTCGTGTACACGAGATCATGCCTTTACATCAGGCTGAGTTTTGTTTAACTTTCTGGTTCTCTATGTATAAATTTCTTACTTTGTAGGCTATACATGAAGAAAAATTGAGTATTTATTAGTTAACGGCATCAAATAATATGTACCTGTCACATATTTAATAGAATAATTTAAAGAATAACGTGAAATATAAAAAATGATATCGAACGAGGCCCCGGTGAATGAATTGGCTGGAGTAGCAATTGTACAGCAATAATTGTGTAGTTCAGCATATTTTGAAGTTCATCTTGTTGGTACGAAGTTCGCATTGAGCATTTTAATATCCATTGCGTTAGTACAATTTCGATACTCGTATATATTTTATATAGTGTGTTGGTTTTGATGTCTAGTTCTCAAAGAGGTTGATCCGTACTAACATTCTAAATTACTTGACCAAGTATAAATTTGCTAAAGGGCGTTGTTCCAGCCATATTGACGTGTTGTCAGTAAGCGCAAAACGCTTTCTTTTATACTGAAATTTGTTTATCCTTTTATATTATAAGGAAAGAGAATGTAAAATATGAGGAGAACCAATAGTTTTTGTACGTCACACACAATTCAGGTTCGCTTTTTCTGTTTGGATGAATCAAGCTGTAGTTATTTCAATTGTGTAAGTGCTGTTGTTATTATCTTTGAAGTCATGTCTAAAGAATATACGTGAAAGATTTCAATGTGTTATTAAGATATATATATATATATATATATATATATATATATATATTCATTTACAAAAGTTCATGAGATACTAAGTAAAAAAATTTTTAGTTACGTCTGAAATTTATTTTTATCATTGTTCATAGAAAGAAAATTTTTTCCGAAATAGTTAATTAGGCGAAAGAAATAAATCGTTAGATTGCAAAAAATCTCACAGATTAAATTTAAATTTACTTAAAAAGACTTATTATTTTTTAAAATAATCTATGTGGATAAAAGTGAAATATAAACATATTTATCTGATTTTCCCAGACAGATGTTATGATAGAGAGCAAAATATTCCATGGTAAACTTATCGACCGACAGAAATTTTCTCAACGCATTTGATTATAAATGAAGTTTAATTTATTTCCTGCTATTTGATTCTGGTAAGGCAAAATTGTCAAAATAATCAGATAAGTGTGTCGTGGTTCATATTCAATGGTGGAAATCTAAACATTCTGTAAATGTGGCCTCTTTTAATTGTTTGTGTATTACTATGAAGATACCGGTCAACCTTTATAATAATTAGGTTAAACATTGTTCGACTGTCTACATATACCATACATTTTGAAAATTATTAGTTGATATTTTAAAACGGAGACAATTTGAATTATGCGAGGCCTACCAATTTTTAAAACATTAGAATTAATTTCGGGTTCATTTCCGTTAGTCGGATTTCATTCTTGATGCTAAAATTTGAGATGCGACAAAACGAATAATTGGAGATATAATTGCTTCATTGTGCGATTGATGAAAAATGAATTTCGCCTTTATATTAAGTTAAAAATTATGATTTATCTTCATGGCCCAGGCAATCCCTTATTATGCATGTGAATAAATTTTTTGCATGGCAAATACTGTAAAAATTTTATGCCGTGAATGCGAAGAAGTTTTGCAGCCAACTTTTCATTCAAATCATTTTGTGCAAGACTAATAAGAGCTAGAGCATCATTTAGATTTTCTATTTTTTATAAACATTATGGTTTGACTTTTGATGCCCCCGGTACGTTTAGAATGCTTCACAGTCTACATATTTTGGTAGTTCTGCTATGGTTCAATAATGCAGAATTGGTTGCTTTGTCTCGCTACCGGTTCTGGATGTATATAGTGATTATTGTGATTTTCACAATAAATCTTTGCCAAATTACATTTTATATTGAGTGTCATCATAGATAACATTCGGTTTCCTTCGAGTCCTATGAACTTTTGTCTTGCGAATTTATTTGCCCAAGTGAACTGGACTCATAACTAATGTAAAATAAATATATATCAATATATATATATATATATATATATATATATATATATATATATATACATATATATATAATTTCATTGCCCAAATGTGCTATAACATGCACTTTATTAAGTCGGCAAATACGAAAGAAAACGGTCGTAGTATCGTAAAACATGTTCAACATTCATGTTAAGACATTTTTGTATATCATTTAAATTAAATAGTCAAACAAACGAAACGTGATGAAAGCATGGGTAATTAAGAAAGATTAAAAAATATTTTAGTTGAAATTTAAAAGCAGCTTACTGTAACATTAACTATGTTTAACAACAAAGAAACATAAATATGCAGGTATCAAGTAGCTTCGCAGAAAGTTATAAATTTATTCGAATAACTGGTATATAACTCACACAAGTCTCACAGATGTTGTAATTCTATTTAAATTAATTTTGCAAACTTGATTTCACCTGCAGTAAAAGCAGAGCACAAACGTAATTTTGTATATTATTCAAAGTTGCGTGCAATGTACACTGTACCGGATCCAAATTTTCCAAGAAAATATCCCCCTGTTCGCGACTCGTCCTTGGAAAATTCTGTCAATTACTTGACAATTTCTCCATAACGGCGACACTGCAATAATTGCATTTATGCCTGATGCACGGTATAGTTTACACTGAAAATAAATATTTAATCGAAATCCTGCCATTCGACTTAAATTATATATATATATATATATATATATATATATATATATATATATATATATATACACTGAATTTTGCATAATGTAGCGGAGGAAATTGATCGATTTTTTACTAGTTTTTAGTATTACCCTCGGCCGTGGCCAGAATCCTAGCACATCGGATTCGGAGTCTTGTACTTCTTCAAGGCTTAACCGAAATAACACGTTGTTGACTGCAAATTTCGTAGTGATTATCGGACACATAGCATAATAACATTCATGTGACCCTCGTTTCCTACTATTATTTAGTGAGGTATGCCAAATCTAGACCAGTGAATTTACTGCGGCTGTTTCATTAAGTTTTGTCTTATATCGATTTCATTTAGACTGATTGTCTAATAAATCTTATAGATCTATTACGACTAGATATTCACAGGCGTCTGCAGTTATTCACGTATTGTCTCTACTGTATGACGTGCAATATGTGATTTATTATCATGGCCGTAATTGCGTGGGATTCTCTGTTTTCCACTTCTCACTATTATTAAGCACATAGTTTCTTCCACATACGTGAGGTAAGAGTCCTTACATGTACTTAGGATAAGGGCTTGTTTTTATAGAATACGTAGATTTTATTTCTATTATACAGCTAATATTTTATTTCTTAGTATAGATTCAGGTATTAATTTTACTCTCCAATACTATTTCGTTCTGTTTGAATTCGCTTGCGTCCAAGTACGATTAAATTTACTTATGGTACTCGTCATGAATGTTTCTATTTACTTTAATAGATAGCGGTTGGAACTTAATATTTCTCGCTTCCGAGTCAGAAGGCCGAAATATTCGGAGTAAATATAAAGAAAGTGGTTGAAAACACCTTGATTCACAAAAAAAAATGGGCCAGGTAGTTAGCCGGCACTAGAAACGTCCATACCAATTTCATACAAAAGAACCAATGGAAATTCTAGTAACAAGTGAAGCGATTATGACCGAACGCATTTAAAAAATAATATAAAAAACCATCCACAGTTCGGATTTTCACATAGAAAATGTTAAATATGCACAATACGCTGAAAAAATCACGCCGATTATGCAACTGTAAACCAAAGAAACTTAGTATATTTACTATTATATCAACAGCTATAACAAGTCATGAGATACGCAATGCATAGCCGTTTCAAAAATAAATTCCTGAATTGTTATACGAAAAAACTGGTGTATAATCATAGCATTATTTCGCAGTCCGAAAACAATAACATTTTGATAATAAATTAAACAAGTTTTGTTTTCTCTGCAGGTGGATCCCTGCAGAAATTTTCTATAACATAAAATTGACATTTCATTATCATAAAAGTAAATATTTTTATTATGCTCTATGCTCTTAAGTATAGCACAGTATATTTTTAAGAAAACAAGACAAAACAACTGCGAGTGTTCTTATTAATTTCTAGAGAACTTAACAACACAAAAAACATCTTTCAGTTTTATCCGTGGCTGGTTTTTATTTGATCGACTGAGTGAGGACGTCTGATTTTCAGTTTTACGGGGACTTATTTACAACAGTCTGATGTTTTTGTTTATTTAATTACGTGTTAATTTATGAATGTGCATGGAAGAGCGTCTATGTTCGCGTAGGGTTCATATTCACTGCACAACTATGTAGCTTTTAAGATTCGGTTATATGTTTAATGATGGACTGTGTTTCAAGGACACCTTCGCTTTATTTAACATTCGTAAATACACTAGCCACCCAAGTAAAAATCTACCATCCATTTAAATCTATGTTGCGAAGTTGATATTAGCACCAATCCTATTATATATACATGTATCAGTATAAAATATGTATTGTATAATTTTGCAAAGGTAATTCATTCAGTAGACAGGATTCATCCATATTTGGACCAACCATGCTATCAATCAATATTTAGACTTAACTCTGCATGTTTTCTGTTATACTATATTATTGTTGGCTCAGTAGATTTTATTAATATCCACGGTTTTTTGTTATTTCTGGCGATCTTAATGCTAATGTTATTTGCGCAGCTGATACTACTTTATTTTTCTACCAGTCTGGTTGATATTTTTGTTCGTGCTGGTCTAATATTGCTCGAGTTTACTTATATACTATAATTTTCTTGTTGGTTAAAGGAATTTATGATTAGATTAAAAGATACTATGCTTGTGGAACTTGTGAATATAAAACTCTTAAGCTGGTTTTTTCATAAAAAGCCGTCATATATTTAAAGTTCATTTTTATTAATTTTCTACCGTTGATATTGAGAAATTTGTTAAATTGGAAGTGGGCTCATTCAATATATGCGCTCCAAATTGGCTGATTTTTTGGCAGTTCGAGGCTTTTTAATATTATTTTTGTGGAAGATCAGCTCTGGAAACACATCAAGGAATAACTTATATATCTGACAACAAATTTCTCAAGTACGTTTACCTTGTACAATTTATAGATTTCAGCATAAATCACGTCCGATGTTTATTAAAATTACCATTTATATGCGATATTGTGACATCAATTACAGCATGGGGGTTAAATCTAATCATCAAGACAACAAAAGCTTCAGTCCACGGAGAAATTTAAGGTTTTATGACAATTCTATTTATATCTTTCGTAGTTTTCGAACTGTGATAACCAGAATCGAGTAATTTATGCATTTTTCATGTTGGCTATCTGCAAATAACCGTGTATCTTTACCATCATGGGGCACAATTTATTCTGTACATTGTTAAGTACGGTGAGCTCGTAATTGTAGATTTTGCTAGATGTTCCGATCTCTCTTTCTCGGATAAACCTCAGCCTCATTATTTCACACAACAAACATCAAAAGCAACAGAACGGGAATTGTGGTAATTTAGTTCAAGTTGATATATTTTTACTTATCAGTTGCAAACGTACATAAAAATTAAAATACTCAATTTTCCCCAATTAACCATGATCTGAATACATCGTGCTCCAAGAGGTGATAGGTACATGGATACTTCTGGATCGGCAAAACTAAGTGTACATTAAAGACCTGTAGCTATCAATCATTGCCAATCGCGTATAATGAAAACACCACGCAAAAATCTAAAGTGTGCCGCAAAATTTAATTAAAAATGCCTGACACAATCACAGAAAACAGCTATTTCCAAGCATATGTTTAAAACAGAACACACACCCAATTTAAAAAAATTAAAATTTCTTTATTTAGCAAGGCTGGAAAAACTACTTAGAATAAACAAAGTCCTTAATATGAAAGAACCAACATGCGGCTTTTAAATTCAATATTTTCAACTACATGTTATATCATTTGATCGATCAAGTATCCCACAAACCAGAACGATATTCTGGCATTGAGGACAACCCAGCCATCCATTGGACTGGCATTACCAAACTTTGAACTAGGCTGTAAACAAACATATGTTGAGAAAGCTGCGCAAACCGTATCACTTTTATAATTAATAGTTACCGATATTGCACAGCTAGATGAACGATTAATACTAAAACTTACAGAGCGTACATGTCAACGGAGAGAATAAAATTGATTAAAATGTAAAGGGACAGAACACATAGGAAGAGAAACATTGACTACACTAATTTATAGGGCCGTTGACAATAAATACACGTCAAAATATATATGTTGATTGTTCCCCAACTAATAAAATGACATCACACCATGGTTACTGATTATTCAATGTATCTTTTCTCAAGAATATACTGTGAAAAATAAATAATATATTGGTATGTATACCTGGATTTGGCCTCCTTTAGTCGCATTTCCTGTTTGAATTGATATCGTTTATGTATATAAATCTTTCCTGCCTGTGTAATGTATATTAGTTTTTCTGTTTTGGCGACTACCAAATTAACCTGCTGTATTGGTATTAATTTATATGAAACATTATTGACTGAAATTAACGTTTCTCTCATGTTTTGAACACTAATTCCGTAGCCGTTAATAAAGTACTCTGTCACAGATTCACCTACACTACGAAACCCCAACTGCACACAACTAATATGAAAACTATTGATCAAGAAATTGTTGTCGTATTGCATAAAGCGTGGTATATATGAAAAACTACAACAAGGCAAATATTAAAAAGCAAGTACACGAAATACAGCAATAAATTAGTTTGATATAATTGTTTAAATGCCTCAATTTTTGAAGCGTAAAATTTATATTTAGGTCTTCTCAGAAAGTTCTTAAGGTACAGCTCATGACAAGTGCTGATGTAAAATTAGCGGAAATAAATGCGACATTCATTTTTACGACCGTTTGCGATAAAAAGTCTTATTTAACAGGATTTGCTTTCTGTTAAAGTAAAATTACAGTTTGTACAAGAAAACTGATATATAAATTGCAATCGAGTACAAAACGCAAAATAGCAACTTTATTAAAACTTTCATTAAAAACAAATTTGTTTAGCAAAAAATAGTGTTCACATGGACAACCTTCAAATATCAAACAAATATGAAAATGTAACTTTCCGACTACAATGACGTTAGTCTGCAAAATAGATTTATGAATGACGATGTGTGCTCAAACACCCAATAATCAACTATGAAATTAAAAAAAAACGTTTACAGTCGATCAAATTCGACGGCTAGACTACGGAAAATTACATGGATATTTTACTTTTATCCACTTTTCATAGAAAAATTGAATAACGACGGAAATATCAGATTCAATAGAAGAAACAATGCGTATTCCATTAATACGAAGAATAAGTTGTATGCAATTGTGTATTAGGCGTTGTGCACCTTGTAACTGAGTAGTACAACTATGACCAGAATGATGAATCAAAGACAGTATGAACGAAAAGTATAATTTTGTGCAATTTTTTTCGTGCTTACTGGTAACTCATCAGTAGGAGCCGGTATTACGCCCTTTACCGGCGATATATTTTGATGAGGAATGTGAGAGAATAGGACGGAACAATCTCCTCTATCAATGTGTTTACCTGCAGTACTGAATGCTAACTTCATTAGTCTTCGATAATGTAACTTCAAAGCCAACTCACAATATATAATATATAAAAACTCTTTAAAGTGTTACAAAAATATAGCTATTATGCGCGTACCCGATACCAACATTATGGAACCGAAAAGGTAGCAACGCAATGAATTTCAATTTATGCTACTTTTCCCCAGAAATGAGTTTTAAAACTACTTAAGAAAAAATTTTACCCCAACAAATTCATGCAATCTGGCCTTAATCGATATCATTCAGATACTGTTTAATGCGGAAAACTTATTTACATGCAATTGTGTATTAGGTGTTGCGCACCTAGTAATAAATTATTTCAAATAAGAGCAAAGGTTAATCCAAATACAGCACGAACGGAAAGTATACTATCGTGCCCATTCGTTTCGTGCTTTCTGGCTACTCACCTGTAGCAGCCGGTATTTAGCTGTTTAGCCACTATATATTTGGGTGAGTGGTGGGTAAACTGAAATCGATCGAGCCCGGTGTGTTTGGATTTGCTGGAGTAATAGGTGTTCAGAAAAAAGTTATTATTCTAATTAATGGTGAAATTTAGCATACATTGAAATTTATTGTGCAAGTATGACGTACATTTTCGTTTCGGGTTCTGACACAATAGCCATAATGTTGGTATCCTTTCGACATGGTTTCTATATTATATATAATGAGATGGCCATGTAGCGCAAACTGAATTTAATAAAGGTTTGCTTGTAGGTTGTTGATCAATATATTTTGGCAAATTTAGGACAGTTGAAAAATAAGTTCTTGTCAAACAGTAAATTATGTTTTACTTTAAACATATTTAGAGTTATAAAAAAAGGTCAAATATATCAGAAAATCAACTGAAAAGTAATTGGTGCACGAATAAGAGAAGATACAGAAAACATTCTTACTATTGGTAGTGTTATAGTTTCCAAACCAGATATGGTTTTCATTATCTCGGTTAGGTCTATTGGTTTCACACAAACGCAAGTTCAATGACTAAGAAATTCTTGTGTGGAAATAAAAACATGTATAGTTTAAACTTGGTCATTTATGTATATTTGTGTGTTAAATGTTCACATTATTAAGAATGAAAGATCTATAACCATAGTGTAAAAATTGATAAAAGATTAATTTGAAGGTAAAAATGCTTCTCATCATTTAAAGGCGAGATTCAAAATTGGCCAGACATTTGTTACAGGACTCCATCGGCTTGCCGCATACTGAAGGACGAATCTTTTTAAAATAACGCAAACATCGTTTTTAAATTTGTTACTATGCAACTTTTCGTTTAATTAGATTCACTCTTTTGCTTGCACAGTGCAAATTACATATACATACTTGGTTGCGATGGAATAACCTGGATATATGTATAGATTATGTGCGGCACGCCTAGTGATAAGTTAGCTCGAACAAAAAAAGAAGCCTAAGCAAATATTAACAGGATGAAACAGTGTATCTCATATACGCATTCATTTCATGCTCACTGGTGAATTATTAGAAGAGGATGCCAGTACGCTCTAAAGCCATTAATTACTCGATCATTAAATATGTTCATTCTAGACGGTGCAATTTCTCATATATATGTGTATTAGAGCAGCATAAACATGAGCTACATACCAAGTCTTTGGCAATGCTACACCACAACAAGCTTTATATCTATGGTATGTAGCTAATCTTTATAGGGCATCAACCACATGCCATTGCAGGTAGGCTTATTTCTGTAGCAATAGCCACCGTTGAGGCAGAAACGCTCCAATTGTCCTATTTAGGGCTAAAATGAATAAAACAGAAAGTCCTCGCAAATGTGCACGAATAAGGATGAAGCAGTTAACACAATGATGGAAGCAGCCTTTGATTAAAAATAAAGCATTTGTATTGAGTGAACAAAATAGACTTTGACGGGTTGTAAAACTTGCTAAGAGTATTTTCTGAACAAATGAAAACTGTCTGCTAAGTTGGAGATAATTATATCTTGGATGAATGACACACTTATAATAAATTCTGCGGGAATCACCATAAATCACCCATCCGATATAGGCAAAGCCAAAAATTGTCATCTACTTCTACGTTAATACACGAAAGAAAAGGAAATTGCAAAGATCAACTAACGTATATTGTTAAACTAAATATATGGCAGGTTTGAACTACTGAAGAGCATTACGCATGTGTACATAAGATCGCAACTATTTAGTATTCTAACATAATTTTATTCCCCGGGTCTTAATTGAACTAATTTGTCATTAGGTACACTGCACTTGAATTCAATCAACAACTTCATCGCACCGTAACTATGAGTTGTTTCATGAAAAATGTATAATGTATTACAAGTTTGAACATTATCCAGAGCTTGAATTTCCAATGAGCTTATCTTCAAGCGAAACAAATCGATTAATCATAAATGTTTATAAATGACACAGAAGACATTAGAATGTGAGTTGAGTTGTATTTGTTGAGGCAAGTGACCGCTCCTAATTCATAATACGACATAAATTCATTTACAATTAAATCAAATTTATGAGAAGCTTAATTAAATAAGTTTATTCATTTGTTGAGCTACAAGGGTTTCAATGCATATCCATACGTAGAAATTTGTTTTTTTCATATCGCTCAATTTGTGATGTGCAGTCCGTTAGAAAGTCCAGGAGATACAAAAGTTGGTAATGTAAAAATGAAAATGCATTGAAAGCGGACATGCACTGGACAGTAAATCCAGTAACACAGCGCTGTGTCAATTTCCTAAAAGAAATAAAAAAATTACGAAATATGTTTTACACAAGAAAATATTCTCTTCTAATGCATTTCAAAGTCAAGAACTTGTGGACACAAAAAAACCGTTTTTTTTAAAATCGTGTACAATGTAACGTTTGTTAAAAAAACATGAAACATAAACAACAATAAAAATATTGCTCAATCTGTGCCCAATCAAAAGGTAACAGGTGAGTATAGCTCTTAAACGGAACGCACCATGCGAGTTAGATAGTCGATGAATTTTAGAGGCTGTGACATCTCGGATACCTAATAAACAACTGGCGTATGCTTGTACTGCAAAGCGCCTGCAAAACTTCAGCGTCAATAATGAGCTAGCTGCAATCGAACTACTCAATTTTTTTATTTATACAAATGCCATAGTCGCGTAGACCGAACTGGCCGATTACTAAGGAAGCGAATTCAAGAACAGTTTCAAGACGCACACCTGGCAAAGTTGAGAACGTTTTCGTAAAAGCCCAAAAAGTGTTTCTGAAAAAAACAGGCGTATTTCCAAATGATTATCAAAGCACAAGACGAAAATGATTTACGCTCAGCTGAGGGTGTTGTATGCAACATTCTTCATTTTCAGATTGATAAAAAAATGAAGCTTGTACATGCTTTTAATGTATACTCGGAACTTTTGGACCGAGTGTGATTGTTTTTGCGCTTTCCAGCATGTATAATTCTCACTTCCTGTTTGTCGCTGTATTAATTGCATTTAACCAAACTTTATTCGTTTTGCTTCAAACAAAGTGACTATATAGAGTTTCAGACATGATAGGCGAGTTGAGTGCTGGCGAGAAGAACATAACTTTTTTAATTGTGTTGTACATACCTGATTTTTAATGAATACATTAATTTATATGTGATTTAGTTTTCAGGAGGTACTAAAAATTTATACTATCTACTGAAGTAAATTCACAAATACATGATTTCCAGTGAAAAAAACTATTAAGCGGTTGAGATTAACGAATAGTGTATAAAAAATTCAATTGATTTAGAGAGAGTACTATTCACAGCAAGATTTATTCCGTTCTAATATTCATGTGTTTCCATTCCATAGAATTAGTGAGAACTTGTCCTATTTTGAGTTTCAATTGTATTCATCTGTATTGGTTGTTAGACTATGTTTTTTTTATTAAAAAAATCAGTGTTGACTTATGCCTATGTATGAGTATATATGTGTGTATGTGTTTTTGCTTTCGCATGTAGGTAAAGATGATTTTTATTGTATAACTCATTATTGTCTGCTCTCATTGAAATATATTTTGACCAGCCCCGTTTTTAAGCTCTTGCATGCCATTCAAGTTATTTATTCTATTTACTCAGAGACGTGATAAAATCACCTGTATATTGTCAATCATTAAAAAAATTTTTAAAGGGTTTAAATTGTAAAGTATGAAAACGTAAATCAGTACAAAAAAGTCATTATTTAAACTTGAATGATGCCTGAAGAAGTTTGATTAAGTGGAACGAGGCATGTGTGGGTTGGCTCTTGTGCATGCTTCCTTGTTACGTACAGATTGATGCCTTTGCATATTTTGCGTTTTTCCACTTTGACCTTACTACAGTCACTACGTGATTGGAATAGTTTATGTCAGACTGTATTACGTGTAGCATATGGTAAATTTAATTTGATAAAAAAAATAAATAATCACTACCTGATCTGCGTTAGTGCGCAGCTAAAACTAATGCTTCTCCTGAATTTTCGTCGTCTTCATATCTGTTAAACATCCTTCGTTGCAGTTGAGGTATAAAGTATATGTGAAATAATGTACTAGGTTTCGCACACAAAGACACCAATCGGTTCAGAACAGGGGTTGAAAGGTATGCGAAAATCAGCATGAAAAAAATTATAAACTCATGTAGATATGCGTTTTATGCTTACCGGGGATTCGTAAGGAATCAATAGTAGGCCTTATACCTATTAAATCATCATACTAAAATTGAGGAACATTTATACGATACTATCTCTTGTACCAATGTATTGCCAAACGGTATTGGAGTCATCTTCAAATTAAATCTTCAAAAATGCTACTTCATCGACAATTCACTCTATATATACACGATATACGACACCTGTCAGATTACTAACACAATGATTTTCAACATACCCGGCCTATACATGATAACAACATAGTGGTTTTCAAAATATCGAATCTGTCTCGTTATAGAGATACATTATTGACTTTCAGAAGGATGCAATACTACAATTCCTATTATCTGGTTAAAATATATTTTCAAAAAGTTCAAAGTCCAATTAGGATTTAAAAATTATATATTTCTACAGAATTAAATGACGTCAGTATGCAAATATTTAACTGCCATGTTTGAGCTTTAGGTAAGTTTTTTGTTTTGAATGCCTTACTTAGCTCCTTTTGTTTATAGTGATACAATTTTTCTGATGTTTTTTCTCTTTCAAATTTTTCAAACACTGTTTCATATACTTCCGAGATATTTTCCTCAATTTGCTATTTTGACCTTTTAACCGTTATAATAACTCATTCTGATTGGGCTGTTTTGTCCTTGGGCTTAAAAGCATTTTTACAGTTTGTAGGTCAATCCCATTTGATTAAAATATTGCACTAAACGAAAAAACTATTAAGTTTGGTACAGAATAGTTGATAAGTTTTTCACTCAGCGCAAACCTAAAAACATAAAATTCAATATTTGACATCAGTGTGTTAAAGTTGATTATAATTTATTCTATTTTCCTTGTAAAGATAAATTTTAAAGTATCATTTTAACATATGAAAGGTCGTTCTTATAATTACAACCCTTAAACAAAACATTTAGGACAACTATTTAATAAATTATTTTAGAAAAAAATGCTTACTAAATATGACTTTAATTTCGTAATGGTGAATATTCTCTACTGTCATCTGAAGATGATACTAGTTAATAAAAGTTTACTTGAATCATTATGCTATTCCTATATGCTTTGCAGCATAAGAACAGTTTAATTGAAATACCAACGACATGTCTCACAATTAAAATTTTGTTAGAATTTCATTTATACATTGGCTCGTGATTACGAGAAAAGTCAACTTTTACTAATTAGGGGGAAAAGAAAAATAAAAAAGAACTTGCTTTACGTTTTGTACGAATATACGTATATATGTACTGAGAATATTAATTGCATTGCGTATAAAAGATATATAAAGATTATAATTAGACATGATCGACAGTTAGAAAAGTGCAGCATTTGATGAAATTACATAGTTAACTTTATTTTAATTGTAACTGATCATGAATTTAGCGAGAACAAGCTGGAATTGCTTAATCGCAGTATGAATAAGGCTTTTCCGATTAAGAATCCCCCCAGAAATTTAGTAATCATCAAGACTGGTGAAATAGCGTGATACCTTTTGAATAAGGATAAGGTTAAATTTCAATCAACTAAAGCCCCAATTGCATTAATATAACCCCTCCTGGTTAAGGAGGGTAAACGTCACAGAAAAATGATGACAACGACTGCACGGCGGTTCTGATGAGGCATTATGAGTAATCAGAGAATTTTTGTGAAATTAATTTATATATATATATATATATATATATATATATATATATAGACTAAAATAGGAAAACCCTTCTTTTAATATAAGGGTAATGGATATTATTGATCTGTATTTTAATGGCTCATGACGAACTTCTTTAAACTGTTGGCAAACATCCCAATTTAAGAGATAAAGTTGCAGCCAAATTTTTTGATTTAGTAAAGGTGTAGAAATAATTTAATTTAATTATTTAATTTTTATTATAAAAGTTCAGCAATTTCAATCATATTAAATGTCTACGTTATTTTGCCATTGCTATTCAAAATAACAATCTCAAATTTAAGTGTGTCTCATTTAGGGAATTAACATTTTTTCGTTAAAATTAAATAGAAACGATCCGATCTTAAACTTTGTTTTATTAGCACAGTTATTCACTCTAGTACCCTCAATTTAAATCATCAATGCAGGAAAACACTTTGTGTCTTTATATAAATGATGGCTAACAGATAAATGTAGGGAGATAAAATTATATATAGTTGAGGATCGATGTAGTGCAAATTGGTACTTTTTTAAGCTTATCAAAGCAACTATGATAATGATCGTGAGTAAGTTTAATCATAATTTAAAGGGTGTTAAAGCTAATAGAACGAATAAAGATCGTGGGGTCGTGGTAATCCCGGACTTGAATAAGAGCTAGAAAGTGTACTTGTTATCATTATAGTACAAAATGTGAACCGTGCTAAGACAATTCCTTATTCTGGGAGCTAAACCTGATCACAAAAATAAAAATATTAAGCCATAAGAAAAATAATGAGTGTATAAAATCTCACTGTAACCTCTTGTATGTTTCTGACACAATAAGTGTAATTAAGATGAATTATGAGCAACACGGAAGTGCATTCGAATATAAATACGCTAATAGATTTCATCATACACATTATTCAGTGGACACCGCACATGCAAACAACTGGGCTAGTACAAGATGCATATCGATATTTAGTTATTATAGAGTGCCAATTCAGATTAGGATATATATTGAAATTATGTAGAAATATAATTTTATGAATAAAACGGCAAATACGAAAAGACGAGGTTCATTCGGAACACAGAACTAATAACTAGTACTAAGAAGAGACGATAGTCCGAGTTGGAATGTAAAACTAGCTTCAGCAAAATATTAAACAGTTTTTAATATCCTAGGCCTAAATTTGGATTTATAAATTTACTATTTCTTTATAAACGTTATGGAAATTTGCAGCATTAAACGGCAAAAATTCATCCTTATCTTCTTGTTATCTTATTTTATAAATAAAATAATTTTTATTTGGAGAGAAACGCGTATTGTTGAGCATTTATGTTAAATATACAGTCTTTTGAAATATTTCTATTACACATTTTTGGTAAGCGAATTTCTTAACTATTTGTGTGACTTTTTAAATCATAATAGCCCTTATTAATATGGGTTACTTTTTCTTAATTTTTCGGACATGATTCTACTACAAGTGTGCATTGGTTTAGCTAAACAGAGTTGACGAAGTGGATAAATCAAAGTATATAAGTACAGTTGCGTAACTGTTTGAGCGAGAGATCAGTTAATAAATTTCATTAAAAAACAATGGTTTATTTGCAAGTATGTATTAGGTGTTGCAAACCTAGTAACAAATAAGTTCAGTTGTGACCAGAAGGACAAATCAAAGACAGCATGAATGAAATGCATCCCACATTCTTCATCCAAATATATAGTGGTTAAAGGGCGTAATACCGGCTCCTACTGATGAGTCGCCAGTAATCACGAAACGAATATGCAGGAGATTATACTTTCAGTTAATGCTTTCGTTGGTTTATCCTTCTGGTCACAACTGAACTAATTTGTTACTAGGTCCGCAACACCTAATACATACTTGCATATGTATTAGTTCTCCGCAACAAACAGTATTTAACTGGTTTATTTGTTTGAAAATTACGATTTTTGTATGTTTATATAATTTGTGTGCTTATTGAGTTGCCTGTCCTAGCAAAGATTCAGTTATAATTTCTTGTGAACTTCTGAGTTAATGGAGATTTGTGCATCTGCGTTAACCCTCACGTTTTAAAAAATATTAACATTTAAATAGGTTGAATTCAGTTTGTTGCAGAGACCTAATATATATGCAATTGTGTATAAAGTGTTGTGAACCTAGTAACAAATGGGTTACTTAAATAAGTTCTCCTATGTGAACAGTAAACTAAAAACATATGTAGATTTGCTTTTATTCAAGAAATTTAGTGATTATTTTTCTCTATCCTGAGGCGTAGAGATAATTAGGGTGTTGCGCAAAAACTACTTTTTAATTCTTCAAATAAAGTTTACGAGCTTGAAGTAAATACGAGTCCCATTGTGTTTAACCTGTCGCCGAACAACATAATATAACTACCGCCTGTCGACGACTGGTTAAATACAATGGGATTGGTGTTTACTTAAAGCTCGCAAACTTGATTTAAAGAATTGTTACCATCACCCGCTCAATCAATTATTGTTTAATTGTATTGATTAATTTTTAATGTTCTAATATATGAACTTTTGGCTTAATTGCAAAAAAAATTATTGTTTTTCTTACACCGTAAATATAATTATTTTCTAACAAATATTAAAGTGAGGCTATAAAATCCGGAAATTTTTTTCCAGGCTCTAAATCCTCTAATTGAAACATTTAATTGTTATCTTGCATTCTTTATTGTGACTGGGACAGCGATTCTAGTTTGATTGTGTCAAGTGTACCGGAAATTAATGAGATTTGATCTACAGTATATAAGCCAAATTTTTGAGGCGTGTCAACAATAAGATGAAAAAGAAATTTGTGGTAGACTAACATTGCGATTTAGTCCATTGCATACGGACTGGGCTGCTATACTAACCGTATTGTATTAATTACTTAAGAATTGTAAGTATGGGAATATAATATAGAATTTAGATAAAGAGATCAAGACGGCTATATTTTGATGAGGCAATACGTAGTGATTCAAAATGCGTTTAACATTAAATACTTCTATTTGCGTCCTTCTTCACCAATATCGTCACCTTTAATTTCATTAATTCACACGATAGGACAAAATTTAATCTGTCGCGTACAAAGTAGAATTGTCATTAAATGACAGTGTTAAATTTTTTTAACTGAAACTTGCTTGAAATTATATATGACTGAATGCTTTAGGTTTGTGTACACCTGCACATATATTAAGCACGCTTCCATAATGAAACGAAAGAACTTGTAATGCTATCAGCAATTCAGAAAAATAAATTAAATCATTTGATTTCAATCGTTTATTTCATTTAATAATGATGAGCGGACTGTTGAAAACAACGCAAAATTGTGTGTAAAACTATATAAGTAAAATTTTAAAAGTAAAATTGTGGCATTTTTCTACATATGAAGAATTAGGAAAATAAGCAAAAATTCATTGTGAAAACACGTTGCATAGCCTTTGTCAGATACATATTATTTATCGCATTTTTATTGCTGATACAAAAACGCGTACGTGAATAGCAGGATTCCAGATATCCTCATGATCATATGAATCCAACTGAAATCGAAAAGTCCACTCATGTTCGACAATTAGGTTGAATAAAAATATTAGAATAAAAATTACAGTCAGAAGTAATAAACAATTTCGCACAATTCTGTTATGAAGCAAAATAGCAAAGACGAAATTTTATTGCGATTAAGACAAACCGATTTGAAGCATGCACATATTGGAAAGATAATAAGTATTCCATATCGTCCGTTTTAATTTTGATTTAAATAAAAAATATTCTGCTACGTTTTTTTTAAAAATTCAAAATGTATTTATATTGCGTAATATCTTTTATATTTTACCGAAAGATAATAAGTAACAAAAAATTCAAATCGTTAATAATTTCCGTTGAAAAAAATAAAATCGATCAATGTATAAAACATTTTAATTTTTAGTTGATGTCCCTCTAGGTATAATGCACGTGTAACTTTCACCTGGGAAGTAAACGCATAATGTATTGATATGAATAGATTGATAAATCTAGTTTCTATATATTTATTTTATATATATATATATTTATTTTTTAAATATTTATATATATATTATTTATATATATATATATATATATATTATATAACAAGATTGTCAATAAATAAAATACATTCTCGAACAGTTGCCAAGTAATTTTAAATTGCATCTGTATTTTATTATTCGGAAAAGTTTTCCGCAAAAGTTAACCGAAGTACATATTGTTTGTGCAACAAGTCACTGTAAACTAGATAGTCCTCGTTTTATAATCTGGCGTACAAGTGGTGATTTCAGGCATCAAGTTCTTGACTGATATGACCAAGACGACGGCAAACTTACCAACGAGGACTAAACCGCAATGCATATATATAATCATATGCATATATAAATCAAGTTTGCTTGCTCGAAGTAAACACCAATCACATTGTATTTAACCAGTCGTCGAACAACATAGGAAATCTACCGCCAGTCGCATGCGCTGACGCGTTTCGACCATCAGTGAAAATTATCATAGTTCGACGGTAAACTAACTGGCGAGGATCAAAATATAATGCATATATATATATATATATATATATATATATATATATATATATATATATATATATGAGAAAATACAAGGCACTCACCTGCAGTAGTCTCGCATAAATTGTACTTGACTGGAAATATAGGCTGCACAACTCTATTCTTTCACAAATATTAACTTTCTGCAGCATTCGCCACATATATCAATAGCGCAGGTGGTGAGAAAAATAATTAATATCAAGTGCAATTTGTTCGGAACTACTGGAGGTGAGAGCCGCATATCCAGGTTTGTTGCATATATATATATATATATATATATATATATATATATATATATATATATATATATATATATATATATAAAACATGAATTGCAGTTTTATCCTCATCAGCCAGTTTTCCATTGTACTCTGATTATGAACATGGAAGGTCAAAATGCGTCAGTGCTTGGGACTGGCGGTAATTTGTTATATTATTCGACGACTGGTTAAATAAAATCAGATTTTTGTTTACTTCAAGCTCGCAAACTTGATTTAGAGAATCGTTATCACAACCCGTGCAATTATTGGATGTTTAGTTGAATAATTTTAATATAGAATATATATATTTTACTTGAAAACAATAGTCGAATTTATATTAGGGCAACCTGTGGCTAACATGTCCCGTGGCTAAACAATAGATTATTTATTTTAATTTGCCGTAACGTAATCTTATATGTAAAAGGGAAATTGAACCAAAATTCAATGCTATTAATCAAAAAAATCTACACGAAAATTTTTTGTAGCATTCCATTAATCTTTTATCTACTCAAAATGGACTGCGCAACAACATATTTATGAATATAGATTTCAGTTTGGATTATTATAACTCTGTATTCCTAAAAGATTAGCTCAATAATCTTAACATTTATAATAAAAAGCTTTTCTATCTAATTGCATTTAACTTATAGTCCTTAATGTTTGGATGCTAATGTTATGGCATCCATCTTATTAAGGACATTTTTCGCACAATATACATTTTTTAAACAAAAAACGACAGATAGAACTGTGCTTAATGACACTAATGCAAATGAATTTGCATGGTTTCATAGGTTCCGGTGAGATCAGATGAGGAATTAAGGTAACGCAATGAGATAAATATAGCAAAGAGAGAATTGCCTTTAAACGAAAAAAAATTTCTGATGAAATATTATGCAATAGCCTCTTAATTGTTAACCATTCTAATTAATTTGACGCACAAAACGATATATTTCACAAAGTTGTGCCATATAATTTGAATCAATATTTATCAGCGAAATCAAAACGCAATGCACTTCTATGGATAGTAAAATATACATTGCGATTTAATCCTCCTAGCGAGTTTGCCATCGTACACTGATGATGATCATGGATGGTCAAAACGCGTCAGTGCGTGCAGCATGGAAGTAGTTTATCTATCTTGTTTGACTACTGGCTAAATACAATAAGATTTGTGTTTACTTCAAGCTCGCAAACATGATTTAAAAAAATTGTTACCGCCATACTCGCAATCACTGATATTTTAGTTGTATTTTCTGACAAAAACTGCAAAAAATTAATATACCTAAAAGCATAGAAATTGTTCATCCGACATTTACAGTCAAAAAATGTATGCTAGACCACTAGACGTGAGAGACGCATATCGATTTTTGCTGTCTATGTCGATGTATTGGGGTTTGATTCTCGCCGGTTAGTTTGCCTTCGTACTCTCTTTACCGTCATGGAAGGTCGTAACGCGTCAGAACGTGTGACTGACGGTAGTATTACTTTGCTGTCCGAACTGGTTTAACACAAAATAGAATTGAATTTTACGTCAAGTTTGCAAACTTGATTTAAACAAATTAAATTTTTAAAAATCAAGAATATCATCTGTTAATATTAGGCAGTGAAGAATTTTGTTTTATGTTTGTATTTTACTACTAAATATGATGTATTTTGTGTCATAATTTTCATGGGCGTTGCACAATTTGTCACCGATAAATAAAATTAATCGGTATTAAATATTTATTAATTTAGCATTTCATCTATTGTAACATATCAGTTCACTGGATTCTCAATGCATTTAAATTTAATTAGGAAGCAAATGAATATTAACAAAAGAATATGTTGTTCTTTTAAACATATAAATTGATATGTTTTTAAAACATTCAGTCTTGCGGAAGTTTGTGAATTTGAAGATGAAGAAGTAAACCATAAGGTGATCAACTATCTAAAACTGAATATTGACTATGAAACGGTTTCATTAGTAATCAATATCATCAGCATCATCGTCATCATACCGAGCGAAATATAAATCATCGGTAACGGATATTTCAGCACCATACAACCATAAGAAATCCAAAAAAGTAAATTAAAGTAGTAATAATAATGATACAAATAAGAAATAAGGCAAACATACTACTAAAGGAGTACATTTGTCTGGATAGCACACAGGTGTGAGGCAAACTGAATCTGTACAGATAACCATTATCGCCATATCAGCTTTATAGCTTGGTATCTTCTGCACTTGAGCTTCTTTTGGGTTTTCGATTTATTATGTCTTAAATACAGCCAAATTTTGCATTTCCCTCTGAACGACTAATAAATGAATGTTAAGAAGATGATTCTATTAGTAATCTACAACAAGATTTCAACTAAGTCCGACTCAATGCCATTTCGCGCAGAGTTTCCAACCAAAAAATAAAATACGCATGTGGGCCCCATTCAGGCAGAGAATTGGGTCCAATATTACCCAATCTCAATGTGCGTCACTTTACCTGTTTACACAATGTCAGATTTTGGCTTCCTCATTTCTTTCATCAATCTGACACTGATGGACACTATAATGCTCTACTGGGCAATTAAAAGCGCCTTATTTGTTTTTCTAAAGAGGAGTACTTGTTGGCCGATTCAAAAATACATCTACGGACGCTAGTGTTGGATATTCGTTGTTGGTAACCTACATGGGATGCAATTCGGGATTAGCGGTGGTAGAATGCGTGTAAGCATCCTAAATCATCAAATCTACGTGGCCAAGTCTTACTAACGTATACCAAAATTGCACGTACAGATACATGTGCAACACAGCCTTAAACGCAAAGGGAAATACTCGCGTTCCTCCATAAATGACGAAAGTGTGAGGAAGTTACTCAAGTTTTCATGGTTCTTATTTATTGGTTATGTATTTGATACCGAAAAACGGAGCAACGCGTGCTAATTTAATAAAGTTGGCCAGAACAGAATATATATTTTGCAATAATAATAGAATATCGACTGCATGATCAAGATCAATTAAAATATCGCTCGGGAAAATTTCGGTTCTCGACTCCTGATCGTATGGAACAATGTTGTTTACAACTGTAACTATTACAAAGTAAACCAAAAATCAGAAATGTGGACAGACTTAAAGAGCTTAACGTGACCAAAGTTTTTTTTGCGAAGAGTGCGTATAATATTTACAAATTTGGTAGGAACATCAATTTTCGACAGAACATCGATTAGAACATTGCAATCCACCCAGTCAAGTTTACCACTGAAGTCTAGAAAGCCTGCTATTGTGAGAGGGCGATAACATGTAACTAATGGAGAACTTGCCTCAAGGTAAAATATAATCAATACGGCCTAGTCCTGACTGGAATCTTTATTGTTATTTTCTATTACGTGCTTCTCGCGAAGCACTAGGACGGAGTAAGTTAATCGAACCAAATATCTCAGTTACGACTGGAGTCATGTGCGAAAAATATTAGTAAACACTAGAAATTATATCGAGACCATTCTTAAATAATCTCCGAATCAAACCATCCTAGTTTGAGGCTTAGCGAAATTTATGCGATAGGATTGCATTTCGTATATCTAACTCTGATGTTTTTTTTATAAAATCATTGAAAAAGGCATAATTTTTGGGATCGGGACTCAGGCAGGTACCCAAGAAAATTGATTTTACAATGTTTAGGCCATCTACACATCAGGAAAATTTTGACAATTGCGAAATCAGACGCCAGTTTGGACATTGAGGATGAGGCAAATCTTTTGTGAAAATTTTGAAGCAAAGCTAATTTTTTAAATTGCAAACTGTAATTTACAAAACATATTATTTTATGATTGCGAAAAAAGCTGAAAATGCGTCGTTAAATTGTATATAATATGTGTGTGTTTTACATTTAAAAAGGATTTATGATTCAAGCCAAACTAGAAGAAGAATCCATGATGACAACAAAACTAACTAATAGATAAAAAAATTTCCTTTGAAAATTCTTAACACGCATGCTCAATAGTTATGCAATTTCGGGCCACTTGACAGTTGACTAAACAAACGAATTGGAGAGCATTGAGATGAATATCCGTTAGCATTGTAAAGAGTTTTATGACTAAAGCCGATAAAAGTTTAAAAAATTATACTTCATAACCTGCGTTAAATTTTCCAAGTAGCTAAAACATATTATTCTATTCCGATAACTTTAATTGTAGCATTTCTATTTGAAATAGCAATAAGGAAAATTTTGAGTTAACAAGTTAGGATACATTGTACGAGTGCACCGAAATATACCTGTTATTTCGAGTATTGTAATTTGCCCATACTATATTCTTTTTAATGTTTCATAAAACTTTTTGAAAATATTCCGCTGCAAAAGTTTAGCACGAGAACAATACCACGTTTATTAGCATTTTAGAAATTTGTTTGTCTTCTGAATGTGATCATGGCGAAATATGTGTAGCCAAGATATTGACATAATGCTTAACGGGAAAGTTTTACATTTAAATTTTGATTGTAAATGTTTTCAATAATTTTTGGAGGTACTGAAGTTGACAGAAAACATTAAAAAATGTATGTTGAATTATAAATTAACTGTACTGCCAATGATATAAACAGGCAAAAATCACGTTCAATTCTGCTGCAAATATAAACTAGAACAGAAAGTAAAGTTGACATAATTATTTTTAGACTAGCAAACCAACACTTTAGATTATTTTTGCATTCTAGCAGAATTGTTGTTTGTTTTAATTTAGTTTGATTGAAGCTGATTATCAAAATATTGGTGTCAGTAATGATGAAAGCGTCTGTACATATTATCCAAAGTTAGTATTCTGTTAAATATTGAAACGAATAACTTTATTTGAAGTCATTCCTTCTATTGCTTCCATCAGTAAAAATGTGGTTTATTCCATCAAATATTCATGCCACACCACTCGACAAAATTTATAGGACATTAAAGACCAAAGTCGGCAACTGCTAAGGAAAGAACTGTAAGGAAAATGCGTATACTGGCATAATATTTCGACGATTATTTATGTTAAGCTTCAAATATGCAACTCACCATATCTGAACTAAAATTTTATCAGGTACAACACTTGTTGTGCTCTAATGATTATACTTTGGTTTAAAAATATGTAGAACATATAATAACGTCAAAGCTACCTCGACAAATAGCTTAAATGATTTCTATAGCAACCATAGTATGCATGATTTTCTTAAATAGTAAGTGTGCAGTTTATTGGTATCCTTTTCATATCTGGTGCGGATTATGTACAGTTATTAGGCTATTCTGTGGCTCTGAATGATTTTATTTGAAGTTGAAATCACTAGAATTTTGCGGTAAATTAATAGGATATTGCGTTGAACCATTTATACCTTACTCACCTAGATATGTGGCGAGTTTTTAGGCGTAGGTTTGCTCTTAATAATAGTTTCGTGTTAAGAAGAAAAGCAAGCACACATACAAAAATCCTTCTTCTATTTTGGCTTTGGTGTAAATTTCCGGGTATTTTAGAGAAAACATGTTATTTTTTGCATACTGCATAGAAAGATAAATGCATAATTTCATATATTTTGAAACCAATAATCCATTGGGGTTTCTTTCAATTCTTAGTTAATTATAAGAATATATGCTTCATTCACTCAAAGTATTTTAAAGTGAATTTGCTCCAAACATAATAGAAAAGAATACACAAATTATTATTCATGACGTTAATTATAGATTACATTATTAAAGATTAAAATTAAAATAAATTCTCACGATTTTAAAATTCATCTTCCATAGGAATAAGTATTTATTTTATAATAAGAAAATTTTAATCTTATTTTGAACCGATAAGAAATATATATATATATATATATATATATATATGTGTGTGTGTGTGTATATAAAAAAATATTCAAAATTTTGTAGTACCATCGCAAAAATTCTGACAACTTCTGCTAAAGTATAATTAGAATGAAACATATTTTTGGAGCATTACGTTTTCCATATTGTTCAATTTCGTGTTGAAACTTACGGCGTACATATAACAAAATCCGCCCAATAAACTCTAGTTAAATATCACGTTGGCAGGTTGGGGATAAGAACTAGTCCAGTTTCCTTAATTACTTCTACTTCTCATTGGTGGTCTATTGCTAATTGATTGTAGAATGCTTGCGCGTGTGTTTTTGTACGTGCTTGAGATCTGGCTAATTTAGTATTGCTGGATTAATTTTTATCTAGTCTGCGCTTTGTTGTCCATTGAGAGTACGAATGCCGTCCCTCCTCCCCCGAATTTTGTTTTTCTCATCGTAATGTGCATGAGATTAATTTTGTTCTAGTGGGGTAAAAGCTCGTTTTGCAGACTGCATTGTTGATGAATCGTATTGTTGTGCAATTTCTGAAACTGATAATGATGACTGTGATGCCATGTTCAAGGCTGTTTTATTTAAGTTTGTTCCCAATCCGATGGAATATTTGTTGACGCACTCTAGTGTGGTGTTTGGGCTCGCCTGGATTCAAGAATATTATTGTTGGTTTGTGTGATACTTTGCCAGTCAAGTAAAATAGTATGAAGGTGCAAATTTTGAAAATCTAAAGTTTTTGCCTATTGTTTCAAATAAATTTACAATGAGCTTTCAAACTTGATTTGAGTAGAACCGAGAATTTCAATATATTGGCCGAAGGCGTCCTTTCAAATATATGCTCGTTATTATCTAATCTACTTGGAGGTGCCGGGCAATGTTTAATCAATTTCTGGGGATAATTTTGTTAGATCCTGTTGATCTATTAATTGTTTTACATCCTATGTATATGCTATCGCACAAAAATGCAAATTTGTAGACTGAATATTTGGAGAGGATTTGAATTAATCCTTAGTATCCAACGTCATGATTCTCTGCACGCTTAATATGACAACTTTTGCAGTTAATCGATTTTCAAATATTGTAGCAGGTAGGTCGCCTCTAAATAGTAAGTTTAGGGAATAATTCGTGCTCGATTTTCTTTTGTAAGAATCAAACATTTTCAGATGTTGTATTGAGATTACTTCTCTGGAAGTTTTTATGCGTTCATCCGATTTTCAGATCTATGAAGCGCTCAAGGTAATTGTTCCTTAGAAAAAATTTTTCAGTCTGTCTGACTCTTTCTCGATTTTGCCTTTAGAGCATATATTCCTGGTTCGGTTTGCTAGGTTATTAAACAAGTCTGTTTTGTTAAATTTTGGCACATTTCTGCTGTAATGAATTATTGCTTCGCGAAAGCAGATCTTGTTTGTATTGACAAAGTCAAATCAACACTTTATCTTCGAGTGAGTTGGGCATCTTAGAAGGGAAAAATGTTGTCCTTTTCTTAATCAAGAGCGAATTTGATGCATGGATTGGCTTCATTGTTTTTTCTGAGGATTTCGGTTCGGTCTGCTGCGTCTGGAATGAACAATAATATATCATCTACATCGCTTTTTTAGAATACACACTAGTCAGTTACGTTTTTCAATTTTCTTTATTGCATAATTAAACGAGCATTGGTTGCAGGGGCGTTGATAACAATTATTATAATCAAGGTTGTGATCTTGATATAATTACTTACATGTGTCTGTATAAACTAAATATTGTATAGTGTAGAAAAGACAATTCTCCAGTAGACCGGTTTCGTCCTTATTGGGAACTCATCATGTACTGGCCAGAATTTGCCGCGGACAGGGCTCGAACAAAACCGGTCTACTGGAGACTTTCCCTTTCTACTCTATAAAATTCTTTATTCGTGTTGGTGCATGTATACGTTTGCCATGTGAGGAGCAATGCATCTTACTATGACTTGAAGATTGAATTTCCGGAAATAGTTACGTTTTAATTGCACCTGTTTTGTAAATGCTAATATGAGATCTTTGAGATCATTATTGTATATAAGAAAAAAATAAAAAAACAGATTCTTAATCAGGTCACACAAGATAGTCGTAACTTTTTCAAATGGAATGTTCGTAAATAACTCTACGACGTCAAGTGAGCCAATTTTATTTGCTTGGATTTTTTTATTCATTTTAATTTATCTGCAAGCACGAATGAATGCTTGACAGTGTTTCCGTTTATGGCAATCTATATTATCTTCTGTGTCATTAAATGTGACATAAATTACACAAACATATGAGCAGTAAAAAATATTATCTTCACGCCATGCGCTGTTATCATGGAGACAAAATAAAAGTTATTAAGAATGCGATACGAAAGAAAAAATACACGGGAAACTATCGTAAACTCAATAGCTACAAAGTGAACACCTGGTCCAAACTCAATCCATCCATACAAAAATAACTAGACCTCAAACGTAATATTTTGTGCAAAAAAGTATGGCATCTGCCTTTACACGGACACATATACACACATATTAACAAATCAACCTCCAATTCACTGCGTAGATATTTTAGTCAATGTTGGTTGATCTCTAATAAGATTTTCGATTCCAATCTTTCCTTTAGTTGCATGGCAGGAAGCAATGTATGCACACATGGATGCATTTACAATCTTTCGGCTGTAATTAACAGTTTTATTTGCGTGATTTGCAATGAAGGGTTGCTAAGGTGGAAGTAATTTCGCTAATGTGTCAAGCGCACACACCATCCAATCATTATAGAACGATATAAATGGTTTGTTAATATCATTTGTCATAAGAGCTGACTGCATTTTAGCCGTTTATTAATAACATGGAATTATTTCCTGTGTCTGTGACAGGAATAATTTAATTTGTCAGGAAAAATAACAGGCATAAGCATGTTAACTTTAAACTAATATTTATCCTCTATTAAATCTATATTACACATCCATTATACACATTAATGCAAAAAACGTATGCTTAATAATTATAAACAGAACAACATACGATATGTAACTAGTTATAGTATTTCAAAATTGATTCGTGTGGAAAATGACTCTGACGACAAAATTCGATAAGGGATTCAATCAACGATATCTATTAAATTTTCTCATGCAGCATGTCAGAATTTTATGCGTAGGCTTGAAAATGAAACACGTAATAGTTTTTCTGCAATGGTACGTTTAAACGAAGTAAAATAGCCTGAATTGCTTATCATAGCTACAGTTTAATCAAATTTAAATCAAATTATCAATGCTGATCATGGAAGTTCGAAACGCGTCAATACGTGTGACTGACGGTAGTTTTACTATGTTATTGGACAGTAAGTTAAATACAGTGGGATTGGTGTTTACTTGAAGCTCGCAAATTTGATTTAAAGAATAGCAATGACTTAATTTATATGCATATTTATCTTCTATTTAAATTTATATTTTTAACAAATTTATTATTACCATTCTGAAGCGGATAGGCGAAGGAAATTTTTCACATGCACTATTACATATATATGTATATATATATATATATATATATATATATATATATATATATATATATATAATTTTCTCCTGAATGTCAAATAATGCAAATATGTTCATCTCATTGAAATATAAAACAAAAATGGCAAAATGTATCGGTTTTAGATTGTGAAGTTAGTCTGGTAATTGAAATGGCAAAATGTATCGGTTTTAGATTGTGAAGTTAGTCTGGTAATTGAAGAAGCGAATTCGAGTGCATTTGAAAATAAAATAAATTGGCAAAGTTGAGAACGATTCCACATTATCAAAAAAAACTTTTAAGAAGCACAAAGTTTCAACAAAGGAGAATTTCCAGGTATTTTTCAATCAGAAAAACTAAAAATAAATACTCATCATAGAAGGCGTTATATGCATTATAAATAATCCTCGGTAATATGACCAAACAATTTCGAGCATGATTTAAACTGAAATTTGTGAATTGTTTCTGCCTGAGCAAGTGAGATTTGCGCTTTCTCTTTACTGCTGTATGATGTATGAATTTAATCCGATTTTAACCTGCCTTACCTTCCGAAAGCCACTATATAAATTGCGAACAATACAGTCGAGGTAAGTTTCAACGACAAGAAATGGACTTTTAACAATAATAGATTGCGCGGGTCGTGGTAAAAATTCTTTAAATCAAGTTTGAGAGTTTGAAGTAAACACCAATCCCATTGTATTTAATCAGTTGTTGAACAACATAACAAAACTACCACCAGTCGCAACGCCCTGACGCGTTTCGACCTCCCATGATCATCATCAGAGTACGACGGCAAACCGACTATCGAGGATCAAACTGCATTGCATATAAAAGTAAAACAAAATTGGATAGGCGGCTCTCACCTCTGCTAGTCTTGCATACATTGTACGTGACTAGAAATGTCGGCTGCACAATTTCTATGCAGTCACAAAAATGAACTGATTGCAGATTTCGCCACAGAAATATATAGGCAATAAAAATTAAAAAAACTTGATTGCGCGGATGGTGTGTGGCAAAAGCTACAAAGAGCGTATGTTCGTGACTGCATAGAAATTGTGCAGCTCACATTTCCAGTCAAGTTCAATGTTTGCGAGACTGCTAGAGCTGAGCGACGCATGTCTAATTTTTCTTCACATATATATATGAAATGCGGTTTGATCCTCGGCAGTCAATTTTCCGTCGTAATCTTATGATGATCAAGGATGGTCGAAACGCGTCAGTGCGTTACGACTGGCGGCTGTTTTGTTAAGTCGTTTGACGACTGGTTAAATAAATTGGGATTGGTGTTTACTTCAATCTCGAAAATTTGTTTTAAAGAAGAAATGGACTTACCTGACTGAGTTAGTTAAACTTCATTTATAGTAAAATTATACCTCAATGAACGATTTGATTCTGTGTTCATTTCTCAAATACATAAAATTTTCTGAACTAAAGTTTTTACTTGACCCTAATTGACGTGAGATTCCGTTGCCACGTTGTGATCAAGAGTTCAATTAATCGCCTGGTTATGAATTTTGTCGCAGTGAAAATAAGAAATTCTATAATCATTTGATAATTAAAAGTATCTATGCATTTCCAGAAAAGTCTGCGGCGTTTGTTTTCAATTAAATTTATTTGCCTTCATCAGTAAAACAGAAAGAGCACTTATCGTTTTGAACAAAATTTTTTATATTAACAGACTATACGTACCAGACAACAGAGGTGATAAAAATATCTGCACTGCAGCGTTTATATGACAGTGTTGCGTCAGAAATTTGTCAAGATGAATTTCGCCCCCAACATTAAGGTAAACTGCGTGTTGCATTTGAGAATTTTAAAGTGAGAAAAAAGCGATTAAAATTAATACAGGAGAGCACATAAAAGAACTGCAGATGCGATTGTTCAATATATTGATTAAATCAGATGTCATCTCAAAGAAAACTAATCAGTCCGCACACAAATTTCCGAAGTTCCAAAATTTTGTTTTAACGAGCATCTAGCAAGCGCTTGGACCAGTAACGTTAAGAATTAGCATTTCCCAGTATAAACAGTCTAGAGATCTTAAAAGAATTCGAAAGCCAGTGAAAACTGAAATATGTCCAGAACAATTGTTATTTAGTCAATAAAGTAGAATCACAAAATGTCAAGAGCTGAAAATGATCTTAGTTAGGTACTGCTTGTAGCGAAGATCTAATAATAACGAATTGTATATTAGGTGTTGCGCACCTAGTAACAAATTATTTCAATTATAACCAGATGGATAAACTAAAGACAGCATGAACGGAACGTATTATCTCGTGCAATTTTTTCGTGCTTACTGGCTACTCATGCGTAGGAGCTCCTGTTACACACTTTACCAGCTATATATTATTGGGTGAAGAATTTAAGAAAATAGAACGGCACCTTCACCTACAAGTATGTGTAAATCTGCATTAGTGGAGTTAAATTTATTTAAAGTCTTCGATTTGACAGCCAAACTTACTTTAAAAAATACATATATATATATATATATATATATATATATATATATATATAAACTGAGACTGTAAAGGGTACCAACGCTATGACCATTGTGTCAGTACATGATACAAACACTAAGGTTGCTGAACAGGTAAAATGTATGCTAAAAAATTACCGAAATGGAGAATTAAAATTATAACTGAGCACCTACTATTATAGCAAATCCATACATTCTGGCCTTGATCGAAATCTATTGCGATGGTAACATGTACCGACTCGGAAACCATGGTGTTCTTACCAGCTACTGTTACAATAGCCATAGTGTTGGTATCATTTACAGACTCGGTATTTGTATTATATAGAGTGAGTTAGCGTTGAAGTCACATTTTCCAGACTTTATATGATGTTAGATTCGCTTGTGAAGGCTTGCACATTTGTCTAGGAGATTGAAGCGTCCTATTTTCCAACATTCCTCACACAAATATATAGTGGGTAAAGGCGTAATACCGGCACCAACTGATAAGTCGCTAGTAAGCACGAAACGAATGTGCACGAGATTATGCTTTCATGCTGTCTTTGATTTACCCTTTTGGTCTTATTTGAACTAATTTTCCACTAGGTGCGCAAAACCTAATACACAAAAAAGTGGTCTCGTTCGACTTAAGAAGTACATTTGAAGGTGTTCGTGTTGGTAAAACAACCAATTTCTTATACTAGTTTATTTATATTTGCCATTCATAGTTCCCAATATCTGCAAGTCATCTTAAATTTTGTTTAGTAATATCATTAAAGATGTTTAATTTACTTTCAATGAGCAATATATAACGAAATTCAATGAAATGGAGATGAATATACCGTTAGTAAATCTACAAGCTAATGTTTATACGTCGTATGCCGAAACATCAAATCTACAAGCAGTTGTTCAAATTTGCTTCATTAGATATCTGAGATATTATATTATATTATTTAAATAACATAAACCATAATATTCGGTGCGCTTGCGTGAAAAGACGCGGTGAAACGTAATCATTTATTGATTTACGGCTAGTGAGTGAGGAAGATGACAGTTTAAATAGGAAAATTTAACCATGGTAGACATGGACTGAACAGGCCATTCAATATCGCATAACTGTACTAATTTCCGAAGAAAAATTTGATGTATAATATAAGTGCCATTTTTTATTTAATAAAATATACCTACATTGTAATAAATATATACTTCCTTCAACGATTTATTTAGATTCAGTTTAAATAGTCCAGTTCAGCTACCAATATTTTAAACTAAAGGAAGATCGTGTTTTTGAGAATTACATTCTCCGTGTCGATCAGATGTTGAATTCATTTTCCGCGGCAAACTAAACACAAATTTATGGCCTATGAATGAGCTCGTTATTGGCCTCGATCATGTCAGGTTACTTTTTGCGAATTTTGGAGCGAAAGAATTCTGAACTGTTGAAAAACTAGAAATAATACAATCGTTAATTGACGATAGGCTTTTGATCTGGACAAGCCGAGTGTACGCTAAAAAATGCTTAAAAATCAATGTGTTATAACATATTGTATTTACAATTGAAAGCAATGAGAATGATATTCTAGCTTTTCCTAATGTCTTGCTAAAATGTGAAACTGAAAGCACATTGTGCAGTTTAAACTTCTTTAAAGAATCGATAATGGCGAAATATTTACTTTTCCACAACCACTGTACGCCAGACAGTTTGCAGACTACATTATATTCTGTGCGTAATAATCCATCATTAACTGTTACTCACCACATTTTATAGGGACGTATGTATTAGGTGTTGCGAACCTAGTAACAAATTAGTACATTTGTGACCAGAAGGATACACCAAAGACAGCAGGAACGGAAAGTATCATCTCATGCATATTCGGATCGAGCTTACTGGCGACTCATCAGCAGGAGCCGGTATTACGCCCTTTAACCACTATATATTTTGGTCAAGAATGTGGGATAATAGAAGATCGTACCGTCCTATTATCCCAAATTCTTGATTGGAGATTGTACCGTCCTATTATCCCACATTCGTAGGAGATTTTACCGTCCTATAATCCCACATTCTTGATAGGAGATTGTACCGTCCTATTATCCCACATACTTAGGAGATTGAACCATCCTATTATCCCACAATCTTGATAGGAGATTGTACCGTCCTATTATCCCACATTCTTGATAGGAGATTGTACCGTCCTATTATCTCACATTCTTGATAGGAGATTGTACCGTCCTATTATCCCGCATTCCTGATAGGAGGTTGTACCGTCCTATTATCCCACATTCTTAGGAGATTGTACCGTCCTATTATCCCACATTCTTTAGGAGATTGTACCGTCCTATTATCCCACATTCTTTTACGAGGTAGTACCGTCCTATTATCCCAAATCTTTATAGGAGATTGTACCGTCCTATTATCCCACATTCATGATTAGGAGATTGTACCGTCCTATTATCCCACATTCTTGTAGGAGATTGTACCGTCCTATTATCCCACATTCTTGATAGGAGATTGTACCGTTCTATAATCACACATTCTTGACTTAGGAGATTGTTTCGTCCTATTATTCCACATTCTTGATAAGAAGATTGTACCGTCCTATTATCCAACATTCTTGACTATAGGAGATTGTACCGTCCTATTATCCCACATTCTTGTAGGAGATTGTACCGTCCTATTATCCCACATTCTTGATAGGAGATTGTACCGTCCTATTATCCCACATTCTTGATTAGGAGATTGTACCGTCCTATTATCCCACATTCTTGTAGGAGATTGTACCGTCCTATTATCCCACATTCTTGATAGGAGATTGTACCGTCCTATTAACCCACATTCTTGACTTAGGAGATTGTATCGTCCTATTATCCCACATTCTTGATAAGAAGATTGTACCGTCCTATTATCCCACATTCTTGACTTAGGAGATTGTATCGTCCTATTATCCCACATTCTTGTAGGAGATTGTACCGTCCTATTATCCCACATTCTTGATAGTTGTACTGTCCTATTATCCCATTCTTGATTGGGAGATTGTAGTCTATTATCCCACATTCTTGTAGATGATTATCCCACATTCTTGATAGAGATTGTACCGTCTATTATCTCCATAATTGACTTGGGAGATTGTTTCATCCTATTATCCCACATTCTTGATAAGAAGATGTACCGTCCTATTATTCCATGGAGATTGTACCGTCCTATTATCCCACATTCTTGATAGGAGATTGTACCGTCCTATTATCTCACATAATTGACTTAGGAGATTGTTTCGTCCTATTATCCCACATTCTTGATAAGAAGATTGTACCGTCCTATTATTCCACATTCTTGATAGGAGATTGTACCGTCCTATTATCCCACATTCTTGTAGGAGATTGTACCGTCCTATTATCCCACATTCTTGATAGGAGATTGTACCGTCCTATTATCCCACATTCTTGACTTAGGAGATTGTTTCGTCCTATTATCCCACATTCTTGATAAGAAGATTTTAGCGTCCTATTATCCCACATTCTTGATAGAGGATTGTACCGTCCTATTATCCCACATTCTTGACTTAGGAGATTGTATCGTCCTATTATCCCACATTCTTGATAAGAAGATTGTACCGTCCTATTATTCCACATTCTTGACCAAAATATATAGTGGTTAAAGGGCGTAATACCAGCTCCTACGCATGAGTCGCTTGTAAGCACGAAACGAATGTGAATGAGATTAAACATTCCGTTCATGCTGCCTTTGGTGTATCCTTCTGGTCACAAATGAACTAATTTGTTACTAGGTTCGCAACACCTAATACATACTTGCATATATATTAGTTCTCCGCAACAAGCAGTATTTAAATTTTATAGGGAAGTCTACACCTAATCTTTTAAAGAAAACCTGTTTTTAATGATTGTAAAATTGATCAGTAATCGGTAGATGTTTACCTAAATAAAAAGATGAAGATAAACTGAAGCGGAAAAAAAATGATTACGTTCCGCGTTGGACTTCACATATTTCACAGCTGAACTATATTTTATCCTCTCCTCCATCAAAATTGCTATAGAAAGTATGAAAGGCAATATTCTACTGCAATCTGCATCTAGCATTATCCAAATTTGAATTTTCTCCTGTTGACAAACATATTTAGTAAGACGTAATGACAGATTCATTTCACGCTTGTTAGTGCGCATTCCCCTTTCGAGTTTGGAAAATGAGACTGATCTCAGTGGTGCACGTGTCATTGAACATATTTTATTTTGTGAAAATTATAACATGTTAATGAAACGCTTTTCAATTTCAACTCAGTCTAGGCGTGCGAGCATGCTACCCAATTTGGCGCTGTAGCAATAAATATCCGTTGGCAAGATCTGTGCGAATAAGATAAAGTTTGTTTTTGCTGTAGCATTGCCAATGATCTTCCAAAGCGTTAGGTGAATCTGTGTTTAACTATATTTTAATCCTCTTTAACTTTATGGATTGATATATGTATTTAATGTGTATAATTTGGGTTGACCGAGTTCTTTATTTCATCGAATTTAATTAATTGTTCTATTTTTCTTGTAAATCAATTGATAAGTTGAGGCAAAACCGCTTCTATACCATGTATAAAGTATTTTTTTAAATTTTTATTTAAGAAAACAATGTTTTACATAATTGACAATATAATATTTAAGAAGTATTGCCGAATAATGCGACAAAATTATATTGAACCATCACATAATTGCTACAATGTTCACACTGTAATGCATGGTTAGTTAATTTAAAATTCTTGACGTCATTTTATTAATGTCATATTTATCGGGATATTCAAGAAGGGTAGGAAACCGATTTTCGAAATTTATGGACTACAACCGATGTTCCGAGCTTCTTGAATCTTTAAGTCTACGTTCGCTAATACAAACTGCATTAATGCTATCAAAACAATATGTTTGTTAGTAACGGTTGCTGATGGATTACATCATTGATGAGGAAACAAAAGTTTCCGTCAACTGGAAGACAAGTGGAAAGCCATTGCTATGCTTTCCAAATGTACATTTGTGATTTTATGAACTTGCAAATTCACTTTTGCCGCATAAAAAATTTTGAGTGGAATTTTTTTCTGGAAACAGAGTTGTTAATATTTATTGGTCTACTACTTGAACTAGAATGAGAAATTTTCATGAATTGGAAAAAAAACATTAAAATATTAACATTAAATTCACCATTAGCTTCTTTTTAAAATGAAACTATTGCGTTATGTTTAAAAGCCTAAATGAATTATCAATGTAGTTGTTTGCTAATAGTTTACGCAAGGGTTTAATTTTGCGTAATAAAAATTTAGCCGGTGCTTGAAACTGACACGGAATCAAGCATTTTTCAAATAACACTGAATGGCTGACATAGCAATCGTTAGCAATAAGCTTTATATGACCAACCAAAAAAATTACTGCCAATTTTTATACATAAAAATCGACCACGACGTTATGTATATCTGATATACCTCAAAATAGCATATTTACGAAACTTTAACTCAAGATTCAGGGTTTCCAAAATGAATTATCCACGAGACTTTATATCAAATCTAATCCATAAATTTTGTATCGAATAGCAAGTCCATTCTGTCAATGATGCGAAGTGGTATTTCGTTCAAATGCATTCTGTTTCCGGAAGTCGGATATTGACACATTTGATGACAAGTTTACCTGCCAGCCGCTTCCTGATGATGCCGTAAATCTTGTTTTTAAATTTTCTCATCGGGGTGTCCTGTTCTTTATTTTTATTTACCTTAAAAAAACACTTTCAACGCTAAGTGATTTGTATCATCATTTAAATTCAATGCGTGAAAATTCGCAGATTATATATTTAACCCATCACGACTACATAAAATAGCCATTTTCGGGCAAGGAGAGTTTTTTGTGTAATAACTTGAGTCAAGCAATTATAGCGCACGAATTTCAAAAAATCAGAGTGTAAAAGAATTTAGGCACAAAAAGTCATTGGCCAGCAATGTCAAATGGATTACACTGTGAAATCTTACTTGGGGGACTAGGGTGTTGTTGTCTGGTCAAGACTGCGCTTAAAAACGGAATGAAACAAGTCACTATTTAAATTGTAGGACATGCAAGTAAGTCGCCGTAGAACTCATGGAACCTAACAGAAAGATCACGATACACTGAATGTAGCAGCCAAGGACGGTTGATTCTCTGTGTTTGACTAAGTTGTTTTGAACCAAGTCTTCTATTTCTTGTGAAACCGAGGAGAAGATGTTGTACATATTTCTGGGTGGAAACGTCTAGTTCTCAAAAATTTTCTCGAGGATACGTTGGCATGAATGTGTGCAGAATTGTGATATATATTCACTATTTGATACAACTTTCTGCGGGATGTTAGCCGGGATCAATATAGTGTAAATTTCGGAAATCACGAATTGCGGTTCGTATGTGCCTCTAAAAAAATAGAAAGTCTAACGCGTCTGTATGCGTGACTGACAGTAGTTAGTCATTTGTGTTCGCCTGCTTCACTACAATGAGATTGATTTTATCTTAATCATGCAGACATGATTTAAATATTTTTTTTCACAATCAGGGCCACAAAATATAGTTTACATTTTTAACTTATGATGTGGCGAAATCGTATTTTTGTTCCTGACCTAACTTTAATTTTTCAGCCGTCATTTCCGGTCATATAAAATGTATTTAAATTGCTAGGTGTGAAAGTCGTAATTATATTTCTTTTTTACTTAAATATGCAATATTTTGGGATCCTAGTTGGTTAGATTTCCTTAAAGTTCAAAAAGCGTCCATACATCTGATTGAGAGCAGACTCGTAAGTAGTTCGATACAATAAGATAGTTGCTTATTTCGAGCTTGCTTAATTGATTTAAGGAAAGAACTCTTTAGTTCCAAGAATATAGAATATTTATCCCAAAACAATAGTCATTTAAAAATAATGTTCTACAATTAAGCGAGCAATACTTTTTATTGGCCTACGAGGTGAATATTTATTTTCCCTTTTCAAATAGACAATATACAATATTTAATTCCACAAATTTTCTTTGAGTGTGATAAAAAATATTTTCAAAATCAAGTTTGCAAACTTGATCATCAGGTCATATGAACGAGATTGTTGTTTAACTCAGTTGCAGAAGCGTGATCGAAAATATATACTTTATCTTCTTAAACATAAGTGACAAACAGCGTCAACATGGCTTTTGATATCAAGTTTGATGAATCTGTTCCTCTTTGTAAATTTTCTTCCAGACGAATGCGATTGTGAAGGATAATATATTTTGATTAACATCGATTTTATCTCAGGTTCAACTGTTTGTATGTGATGCGTCAACAAAATTCAACATCAACATATGGATACCCTTAAAGACTAGTAAAGTGATGGGAAAATTTTTTTGATATGAGGTAACACGTGCGAAAGAGACCATTGCACTCTCTCGGGTTAAGACAGTTTGCCTTTAGAAAGATTAAATTTCACTACTGAATCAATTTGAAAAGGACGTCGTCTCAACTCAAGAGATATACAAATTAAAACGTAATTTTAGATTGGGAATTGCAGCCACAATTTACTTCTATATCAAGAATCATCAAAAAATATATCCGAGATGATTCTGTGATGATTGAGATATTGACATGTGTATTTCAACGGAGTTCCTATGGATATTTATCAAACTTTCTAGTGGTAAGTCTGATTAGTGAACTATTTCGAGGTTAAATTATTATTGCTTCGATAAAATATGTATAAAAATATTTTGATACAATAATTAATAAGAAGGAAGATAGTAATTAAGATAGAAATTAACTTGCAGAAAACATATAGTTTTTTTAGTTGTCTTGAATTTGTTGGCACAAATTTGATTTACAAGGAAACCCAATCCTATTACGCACCAGAAGGATATTATTGTTTTGAATTGAAACAATTAATCGGTGTTGTCTTTTCAGTGAGTAAGCAAAACAAAAAATTATTAAGAGTTTAATTTCTCTAAGGGACTAATTAATAATTTGAACGACTTGTGAATTTTATTTTAGAGTTTAAGTTGATTTTAGTTGTTAAAACTCCTACTGTGGAGAAAAACATATTGTAAGAATTAATAGCTCTATGGAGACTGAAATCCGGAAAGTAATCTGCTAGTGAATCTAATGTTCATAGCATTAAACGTGAGTACATTAATCACATTAAATGAACATCTCTCATTTTGAACAATAATTGATTGCGTGGATGGTGGTAACAATTCTTTAAGCTCGCAAACTTTCATTTTTGTTTGGGTTTCTCATTCGAGTGATAAATAACCGTTGTGTTTAAATAGAATAAGTGTAAGTTCAAATTGAAAAATAACTGCATTATTCGTTAAAATTTACCAGCATCTAGTTTACAATAAATCAATTAACGCAGATTGGAATCAAGGTAACCCCACGAAATGGTGAATCCAACGCAGACAACTTATTCATTTCGATAGTAAAACGTATGAACAATGGTCATAAGTAGGTTAGATGTTGTCAGACACAGACCTGAAGCTTAAACAATGATGAGCACTGATATGCATTTAATTACTGCAGCAACTAGGATTATTTTTCTTCAAATGTAATATTATTAAATTAAATCACATTAATTTAATCGATTAAAATTGCTTTCTGTTAATTTAAGTTCACTTATTTGAACAGATTTTAGATATATCTCTTTTTATATTTTATGCGCTTATCTCCTTTTTAATATGGGATATTAATTTGTCTGAGCACGATAAACTTAAATCTCTTTACGTTTATAAGTAGTCCCAATTCCCCCAAAAAATTGTATTTGAATCTGAATACATGCATCTTTTGAAGAACATTTATACAATTAAATTTGAAATATTTCGTACATAGACAACAGTTAGAGAAATAAGTGCTTGGGAATATTATTGCACAAATGCAATCTTCGTTGTAAAACTGATATTGTTGTTCGTCTCTTTAAAAAAAACACGAGTAAAATTTCACGTGCGTATAGAAATAGTCATAGTTACATTTTGAGAAAAGGAAATAAAAAATATAATTAAATTTGTGCTTGATCAAAAATAAATATGAACAAGGAAAGTCACGGTAAATTTTCCAAATAAATTACATAAAATGCACAACAATAAGGGATTTTGGCAGGCTAGTTGATTATGTACACAGCCAAGTTTATTGATAAACAGCTAAACTACTTCTAATTTATCGCATGGAATGTGAAGCTTTACTCGGTCTCTGAGAACAACTGGAATCAGTGACGAAGTTTCACGTCCGCATTGTACAACAATCTAAAATGTAGTAAAAGAGAACATGCTTAATAAGTTATTTATTTGATAATTTGTATTTCTGAGTTTAAAAAGTAACGGTTGTTTAGGCAGCGTTTGATCTTCTTTTTAATTTTTCTCTATTTTTTGTTGTGCGTTATAGTGGTTCTAATGATAGTGATGTGATATTTACTTGAAACATCATTTATCAATCGCGCGTTTTAATCAATCGTAAACGTTTATCTTTAACATATACTGCAGTGATTCGACCTCATATAAATTTGTGTACTATTCAAAAAAGTTGCGCTCGTGACTACGTGGGAAATTGACGGTCCATATTGTATTCAATTACAATGTTTGGAGCTAGGCCGAAGAAGAGCCGCATTTATGAGCTTTAGTAAGTCTTATACCAAATTCGCAGTCGAACGCCAAAACCTGCCAGCACCAAGGAAGGACGATAGCTGTGCTATGTCGAGCGAATGGTCAAGCATTAATATATGTGCATATTTCGCGTTAACAAATCTGAAGTCAATAAATAGTTGTTGTTGTCATCCGCGCAATCAATTTTTTATATAGACACTGTTGTCTAGAATTTAATTTCAATTATTAATAATCTTATTTCGGCGCTTGCAGTAAAAGATTTAATTCCCGTTTGTCGGAGCACAAACCAACTTGTTGTGTGCAATATAATAATATTATTTCACAAACATTCCTATCTAGAGATGTCCTGTGTTGCGAAAACTGGTGAACCAAAACTATATTTATGCAATATTTACTAAGTATAGGTAGCCACCATGCTTCTCATCTTGAAGACTATTGTTATAAATAGACGTATTCTGCAGCTGTGCAAATAGAAATAATTTGTACGTGCACAAATATTACCATGTGGATTTCTAATCACCATTGGAAACAGTTTAGCTTTGTTTACGGTTCTTTATTTTATTCGAACATTCTGCACTATTATATATATATATATATATATATATATATATATATAATGTTGAGTAGTAGTAGATAAAACGTTATTTCTAACTAAACTGAATTAATTCAGTTATTTTACTTATCGAGCAAATCAGTTGATAAGATGCAGTGTAAATGCATCTATATATATATATATATGATGAAGGTTTTAAAATGCATTCCTGGGAATTCGTATTTAATATATTTGAAAATAAAAAATCCTAAAAGTAGTTTCATTAAATGTAACAGAATTATCTGTTTGTGCTCATGTTGCTTTTATTTCTTATACTTTTCATGACTTTGGTGGTTTTGGTGCTGGTTTTGAGATGGTGGAGTTATAGATATTCGCGAAAGTACAGGTTATGTTTATTGATATATTTTTGCTTGCGGTGATCGGAGAGCTGACCACTGTACAGATAGTCAAAGTAGTTGATATATTAGTCGGCGCATACTTATATTGAAATATGTTCACTTTGCGCTTCTTCTCATTTGCACCTCCCGACGTTTCGGGTTTTATTCTAAAGTCTTCTAACAAGGTTGTTTACCACACGGTATGCACTTGTTTTTTTAAAAATATTTGTTATACAGTCTGTGCGACTATAGAAGGTTTTAATGCCTTTGTTGTCATTGTTTGTTTTGTTGTTGGCATTGTCTGGACAATAATGTAGATGATTTTATTATTAATTTATAATGTTTGGAGAAGTTTCATTTTATTGTGGTACTTGAGTTGTTTTATGGATTTATTAAATTTGCAATTTCAAATATTTTTTTTTGCTTTGTTCTTTATGCCAATTTTGGTGGTGTTTATGGTATTGTTGGTCTTAGAGTATGTATCGTCGATAATGGGGATAATTACATTCGCAGTTATTTAGAAGATAATACCGGAAAAGCTAGCAAAGTAAGCTTTCTTTTGATTGATCTTTAGACGTTTTTGTGACGTTCTCAATGGTGCCAAGGACGTTTGCGTGTTTCAATTATTTGTGTCTCATCTAGGATTATATTTCTTTCCAAAGCGATCGGCAGATTTCGTTGAATATATATGTATGTATATGTATAACTGTAGAATTTGTGATGTCGATGATTTGACTTGCTAAATTAATGTTAATTTCTTCATTGTACAACAATGCACGCTGTTGTAAAATAATAATAAAACGTTTGGTCGAAATACCGAAGGTGAAATTAATCAGAAATTTTGAAAATGAATGTAATTTAATCAAAAATCGATTATAATATAATGACAAATATATAAATAGCATATGATTTTCAGGCATTGCATTGCTAGATAATCATTTGATACTTCTTTTAAAGTTGTACGGATCTATAAAAATGGTATATAATTTAAAGTTTAATGAAATTACTCGTTCAGTATTAATTGACGTTAAAACACTTTTAATCAAGCTTGCGAGCTCTATTTGAAGAATTATTATCACCACTCGCACAGAAAATGATTTTTTAAATGTTAATAAATTATGCTATTAAAAGAACAATTAACCGCCAACTCATTATTATTTAACTCTAAAACCTAATCCACTTTAAAGCCCTTACCTAAAATTCGTTGCATAAATGAAACTCTTAAATTTGTCGCGAAATTTCCCCCCACGTTTATTCATCACAAATTGTAGCGCAAATGAAAAGCTATGAATTATGGCGTAACTTGTTCGAACCAAATTAAAAGAAAATATTATTTAACATTTTTATATGCAGTTTTTCGTTTAGTTATGCTGCGTTTGTAAATGTAAACTGTGTTGTACTTAGTTCATTTTAGCACAGCACTATTGAAAAAAATTGATAAAAAACAAGTGAAAAATTCAATTTTTCGCAAGATATAACTTTTTTCATGCAAATATTATAACTAAAAATGTAAATTAGGAAAAGAAGAGATGGAATACTTAAGAGTTCTTATTGAAATAGTCTCACGTACACGAAGAATCATACATAAAATCAGGTGGTTTGCAGAACTGACAAGTAAATGTGCATTGCAGAATTTGTAAATTACGATATCCACTACCCGCATTTGAATTAAAATTGGAAATTTGTGCATTGAATTTATGAATATTGGTCATCTGTGTATGAAGGCACTTATATAAATAAACCACTAATTAGACGTAACTTTCTCCAGTTTGTTTCGTCATAGTGCCAAATATGTTTCCAAAATATTGCAGTATTTAATTTCTAAATTTACAATACAAAGAACCAGATATATGAGACAAAGGGACAAATTGCCTTTCAATACTTAGCTGCGTAAATATTATTTTAATTAAAAAATATTTTGAAACTATACATAGTACATATCAATTAGCATTTTTTTAAATTAAATCGAATAAGGAATGCCGTAAACGTGGAATCGTGGTTTGTTTATATATGAACGCTTAAAGTTATACTTGAGAGCTTTTTCAAAAAAAATTTGGAAATAATTGCGTGTAGTTATCATAAATTGTGCGTTGCACCACGCGTACCATTTAATATAAAATAATAATAATAATAATAATTATTATTATTATTATTATTATTTTATATTGTGGTATAAATGATTGAATATATGTCATTACTGATTTTGGGAAAGCTCATCGTTATGTATTGTGCCATTACTTTTTGTAGCGCAGATGATGAAATGGTACAAGTTACCACTTTTAAAACGAAGAAACATATGTGTTTATGCACAAAATACAGTTCGTTTAGTTTTAATACAAAAATTCATTATTTTCTAAGATTTGTAGAAAAGGCAATTCATCCAGTAGACCAGTTTCGTCCTTATTGGGAACTCATCATGTACTGGCCAGAATTTGCCGTCGGACAGGACTCGAACCTAGGCACGTCTGCTTCAGAATCTGGTGCTCTAACCACTGAGCGGTCCTGCCGCGCACTACACAGCTCACAATTTTCAGTTATATACTAATTGATGTAACTCGGATAGTCTCTTTTTCCTTTAGGTGGAGCTCATAGGGCATCCATTTAGACCCAAAGTTCCAAATGTGTCATTTCGTTAAAAACTAACATTTGTACTGGCTGAGTTTAAGAAATTGATAACATTGTTTACTTAATGTGGAACCTAGCAGAAATTTTAAAACTAAATCTTAGTTAATATAAACTGTTGATTTAAAAAAAAATTATATACAGATATTTATAATAAGTAGTCAGGTTTATGGATAAACTAGAAGCTAATTTATATAATTAAACGAACATTGGTTGCGCGGGTGGTGATAACAATTATTATAATCAAGGTTGCGGTCTTGATATAAACACCTGACTTATTAATTACTTACATATGTCAGTATAAACTAAGAATTGTATAGTGTAGAAAGGCAATTCATCCAGTAGACCGGTTTCGTCCTTATTGGGAACTCATCAAGTACTGGCCAGAATTTGCCGCGGACAGGATACGAACCTGGTCACGTCTGCTTCGGAATCTGGTGCTCTAACCACTGCGGCAGGATAGCTCAGTGGTTAGAGCACCAGATTCCGAAGCAGACGTGCCCAGATTCGTATCCTGTCCGCGGCAAATTCTGGCCAGTACTTGATGAGTTCCCAATAAGGACGAAACGGTCTACTGGATGAATTGCCTTTTCTACACTATACAATTCTTAGTTTATACTGACATATGTAAGTAATTTATGGGTCAGGTGTTTATATCAAGACCGCAACCTTGATTATAATAATTGTTATCACCACCCGCGCAACCAATGTTCGTTTAATTATATAAATGTTCATTTCAATACCACTTCCCCATGTAATGTGGGTCTGTTCAGTAATGACAGATTGGGCATGGTTAGTTGGAACTTTGGGTCTAAATGGATGCCATATGAGCTCCACCTATAGGAAAAATTGACTAACCAAGTTACATTAGTTAGTATATAACTGAAAATTGTGTGTAGTGTAGTGTGCGGCAGGATAGCTCAGTGGTTAGAGCACCAGGACGAAACCGGTCTACTGGATGAATTGCCTTTTCTACACTATACAATTCTTAGTTTACACTGACATAGGTAAGTAATTAATGGGTCAGGTGTTTATATCAAGACCGCAACCTTGATTATAGAAGCTAATTTATTTGAAAGAACCAGTCAGACTAGAGGCATTTACGTCATAGCCGATTTTTCTATTGAATTCACTTACAATTTAAAAAAAAATTTGATTAAGGGATTGGTTTTTAGGTCCGATGTTTTCTTCGGTGTCCAATTCAATGTTATTTATAATGCTTTGAAGAAAACATTCGAAATACGATTGGCACTGAGTATGCCTTTTGTATATTTTGTGCGATCATGTAAAGCAAAATTGCAAATTAATCCTGCACTGCTTTCTTAATATTGAATACAGAATACATATATATCAGATAAAAATAATGCCTGGCAAAAATAAGGCTCTTTGTCTATTTTGTAGCAACGCTTGGAAAACTGAGTTTTTCAACAATAAGCGGAATATTTATTTGTTTACATTTCTAAAACTAAATGGCGGAATGAGAAAGTATGCCTGAATTTAAACTTGAGTGCACACAAAATTTTTATATATTCATGCTGTGGTGAGGATTTCTTTGAGAACATACATACTCACAATTATATTAAGGCAGAGGTAAATGTAAACCTACAATATTATTTATGAATATATATGCGGTTTCTATGGGCCGATTGCGTAGATAGTTATTAGCCAGTATGAAAGCGCCTGTCGTTAAAAAATTGTATATATATGGAGTTGAAGCACATACTCGCGCAATTTTTCAAGTAATGCATGCAAACATGAGTAGTCTTAGTGGTTTATTACTTAATGCTAGTGAAACAAAGTGTTGACAAACAATGGAGTGTAATGGATTGAAAAATTACGGTACCACAAAAGTGCATGGAAAAGAACATTTACTGCGCAAGCTTTATTTAAGCCACAGCTAAGGCATTTAAATAATTGTACCAACTCTAGGCTTTCAAAAGAAATATGTTTGCGGGAGTAATAATAAATTATATTTAATTTGTCTCATTATTTTAATATAAAGATCTATAAATGAATTGTTAAATGCAACAGATAGTAGCTAAAAAAAATAATTATTTCGACGTTAATTTAGGTACTTACTCTACTTTGATACAAATATTTGTGCTCATTTCGACAAATATATTTACTCAAAAAAAAACTTGATGCCTAATTCAACTTTCTCGATGGAGAACAGTTCTTTATTTTTTAAATTAAATCTAAAACGTATTCTTTTTATAAAGTTAATTAATCTCAATTAGTGGCGCTTTTAGACATGTTTAGGCTATAAAATGTTTCAAAAAATTAGAACGAATAAGAATTATAATCAAATAAACTTCGTTAATGTCAATAAAAATGTATAAAGCATCGACATTCATGTAGGAAATTTAGCATAAACAATTAGTGTAAACGATGCGATAAAATTTTTTAATGCGTTAACTAATGGTGATTCGAGTCAATCAATATGACATCGCTACTTGAGTAGGTGCTCAGAAGGTTATTTTTTTCGATTTTAATGAACATATAAATCTCGGTTTGCATTATATATATATATATATATATCTGTTTGTTTTTGTGTGTAAGCAGATGTAGCATGTTTGGGCACCAAGTTTGAGCTCGAAGTGATGGACGCAATTGATTGGTTACACATTATTTCATAACCTCTTCATGTTATATTTCACCTTTGATTAGATATATAAAGCTATCTATTTCAAAAGATGTATTGCAAGAGATGGTAATTGAAGTTTAATATATTTATTCGTAAATTGGAAAATGCACAGTCCAGCTGTCGAACAATACTTTACCAAATATTTAATTGGTTAACTGCCTAGTCCTCGCTTCTATTGATGGGTCATCAACACAATTGCAGGCAAGATAACGCCTTAAGGTGATACTGACTTTCAAATTTTACATCTGCTATTATTTGAACTGACTTATTGATAGACGATCAAAACCAAATGATATTCAATGTTTGATTTCTTCAAAATCTCATTTTAATATTAATTTAGCCATATATAAAACAATTAAAATGCTTTGTGAGATGTGCGCCTTTATGTTATTTCTAGTTAAAAGAGATTAAATTTAGGTATCGCTATATTTAAAATTTATTAATAGAGAGATTAACGATAAAAAGTTGCCGTAATACAATAATTTATGATTGATCGATTTCGCAAAATCTTTGCCAATTATTAATCAACGCCACAAATATAATGCTAATTGCGCTATATCTACTGAGTAAAAAAACTTCGAGAACTAACGTTCTGCCTTAATTTATAAGATAAAAGTCTGTGGTTAAATGTTACAAACGATTTATTTAACAACACTTAACACATAAATTTACCGTATTAGTTCTTTGTTACGTCTTGAACTCTGGAAAATTTTATTTATAGCTTGCGGCCATTACGCAATTCTACACATTTTTCAGTGCCAAAACTTTGTATTTTTTTAATTTCATATGTTTGTAGAATTTTCTTATAGGCCCTAAAGTAAAATGATTCATTAAATGCAATTTATTAAACTATAACGTATCTAAAGTGCTAAAATTAATTAACTGGAACATATTGAACTAAATTATGCACATGTATTGGCGAAAAAAGTACTATTTCGATTAATTTCTGTTTAAAAGTATAAATTGGCTCATTTTACTGGACAGAGAATGCGTTAAACATCTGTAACAGTCAGGTTCACAACGTTCACTTATCACGGAATTAATTGTGGCGCCCTTTAGGACCACTAATAGCAACTAATTAGGTAGAGGAATTCTGTAAAATTGCACGGCACATTAGCTTGGGCTTAGCTGAATTATGAACGTATTTAGGGAAATTTACACATAATTTTTAGTGCGTCGCCCATAAACAGTTGTTTGCGGAAGGAAACAACACTTAAGATGTAACCAATAACAAATATTTTTTGACTATTTATTTTAAAATGCCCATTAAAATTACTCATTCCATATCTTTCCGTATGATTTTCCTCGACGGTGATTCGACCATTCCATCAGTTAAATTTTTTATTCAAAATTTATATTTTCAACCAGATATAATTTGGGTTTACCAAATAAAGGGAATTGAAATAAGTAAAAAACAGCTGGTCTGTTTAGCGCGTTCATTGATATATTCTAAACTACCTTAACAATATATAAAAGGAGTAAATAATTTTTCAGCATTTACTATGACGAAATTATGTGTTGTTTGGAAGAAAGCATAAACGGGTATAGCCGTATTATTTTAAACAATTTGAAATCAGAAAGCCATCGAAGGGAAACAAATTAAAAAATGATATCTTCGGTCACATTTTTTGATTCACGTCGAATGAAGCATGCACATATAAATAAATGCACAGACGTGTAAACATGAAAAAAATATATCCTTATGAAAATTGGCACTAGTGTTTTATCTTTTCATAGAGCTGCCTAAGAGAGAATTTAAAAATGAACACATTGTTTGGTAAAAATCATTCACCGATATATGATAGTTCAAGTGACACGCTTTGAAATCACGTAGACATAATTCTTATTTCCTCTTTAGTCATTCTGTCTTATACTTGTTCTTTCCTGCAACGAAATATATACAGTATTCTTTACAATTGAATTAGCATAAAAAGTTAAGCGTTATAATTTGGAATTGGTCAACTTAATTAAAATTAACCAGATATTTCATTTTTAGGAAGATATTTTTAAATTACCCTTTTTAAAACTAATTATTTTATTAATTAATGTTATATATATTTTGGCGCTCCTCATAGAAATCTTAAAGTAACGCTTATATTTTGTAAATTTGATGGTAGTTCATTGAGGATGGTAGTTAAAATTCATACATGCGATATTAATCTTAATTGTAGGTAGTTTTGCCATGCTTTGTGTTTGGTATAGAGGCCAGATAAGTGCTAACTGGAAGATCGCTTTTGTAACTTATGTAATAATTTCAAACATTGTCTTATCGCATAACTCATATAAATTTTGCAAATCATGTAAAACGATCTGATTCTGCTTGAATTACAATTGACAGCTGGTAACCCACACATTTATGCGTGATATTTGAATTGCACTTTATAGGTTATGCAAAGCCTAACTGATACTGAAAACATATTTTTTCCCCAAAAACTTCGATTCCCTTTTAATTCCATGGAAGGCATGACTTCTGATTTATAATAGCAGATCTGAAATAGTAAGTTACAAATTGAGTGTTAAGATATTTAAAATAAAGGTTGACATAAATTATAAGCTAACAAAAAATACATAACTTGCTGTCTATATGACAGGTGTATAAAATGTGCATAAGGGGTAGCGCAGTAGTATGAGTGAAAAATTTTGAAGCAAATGCGCCTAGGTTAGAGCCCTGGTTGCGACAAATTCTGGCAGGTATTTTACGAGGTCCATGTAAGGACGAAACCAGTCTACTTAATGAATTTCTTTTTCTATTTTAATTTTGTTTCATATTTAAAAAAATGGTTAATCTACATCCCATCTCGGAAATAGAACAACTTGTTTACCATATTCCACAAAATTCTATTTAAATATCTTATTCCTATAGATATGGCAAAAGTGTGGAACGTGTGCTTTATTATACTAATTGTAAGTAAGGAAAAAATATCAATGACGAGACTAAGCTTCGGAAAAGTAACAACCAGCATCAGTCGAAGAATATTCATCGGCGCATTATAGAAATTATAATAGAAGAAGAAGAAGTTAAAGCAGATAACAACAAAATTAAACGAATGTATATGTAACTTTGATTTTCATATATATTCAATGCGGTTCGATCCTCGATAGTCAGTTTGCAGTCGTACCTGATGATGATCATGGAAGATCGAAACACGTCAGTGCGTTGCGACTGGCGATAGTTTTGTTATGTTGTTCGACGACTGGTTAAATAAAACGGGATCTGTGTTTACTTCAAGCCCGCTGACTTGATTTAAAGAACTGTTACCGCCATACGCGCAATCAATTAATGTTAAATTGTACAGACTATCTACAGAATCGCAACCTGGATGATAAATAATGAAATTCCCATTAATATTTTAACGAAGTCACTTGGATTAAAGAAGGTGCTACGAGAAGAGTAATTAGAAAACGCGCGAAATTCAATACAATTTTCGAATGTACCAATGTTTCCTGAGAAACCAGGAAGAATCATTTTTAATTACACATACATCAAATTAATCAAGTTTTAAAATGAAGTACTCTGCCATGTGCCGAAATGATGTATAAACTAGAATATGCGAATATAAGTTAACGCACTTGCAGGCATTGATGAAATGTTCTTATGAAGATGCTTTCAAACAAAAAACGATGGACAATTACGAAATCTCGCTTTTTTCATCGGAGCTCCGAATTGCATATGGCCAATATGTGCGCTCAATTCAGGCCAATAAACTGGTTACTTAAAGGTATAACATTCAAATCAGAAGCAGAACGCCCGTATAAATGGCCAGGTATAATGATAATGGATTCTACTAGTTTAGTCAAGCTATGTTACAAATTATTAATGAAAATACCAAATTTAAACACAAAAATGTTTGACGCGAAACGACAGAAAAATTATAAATATTCGATAACGAGGATGTTAAATAGAATTATTTCGAAAGTTCAAGCTAAGCAGGAAATCGTAATAGAAAACAAAGATGAATGTATTGCATAACGTAAAAATAAAAAGGCAATAGTTACAATATCATCGATAGGAATTTCTCCACAATATGAGAATTCACTTCTACTATCTGTATACCCTACGCTGTTAACAAAGACGCAGAACAAAATCAAGGAACAGGAAAACAATAAAAACCGTAAACTTAACAGCCTACAACTAGAATGATCAGATGTCAGGCATCACTCGGCAATACCACAAGAATGACCGCTACACACAAATAAACACTGAAACATACATATATGAAGTTACAAACAATAAATAGATGTAAATCTGAAAAGCAGATGAATTGCCATTCAAATAATAAAATTAAAACCCAGGATGAAATGAAAGATCGTAATGTGAAATTTAGTATTCTCGAGATAAAATGTCATTATCCACTTTGTTATTACATGTGTTTTTACCTCCTCATATATATATATATATATATATATATATATATATATATATATATATATATTCTATTTATTCGTAGATACAGAAGGTAAAAAAATGAGAATGTAACGTTTCTTGTATCTGATTAAACTGATATTTAGTTTTGCACTCGGTAATGGTATAAAGGTATATGTTATTTAGTTTGATCGTGTCTCCATCATTCATTGTTGATTACATAGTTAAGTCAAATAACATCATCATGCGAAAATATTTCGAAACCTTGTGTGTTAAAGTTAAATTTTATTTAGCATTTAATATGCACTCGCAAAGGTTATATATAAAATATACATTCATGGCGTCTTAATGAATAATTGAGTTTGATTTTTATTACATTTTTCATGCTCTGAGTTTTAACATTCCACTGAACCTATTTCCTGTAACTTGTTGAATAAATTGAAAGCAGTGATAAATGTTTGAGATTTAAAAGATTAATAATTAATTAATGTGATCCAAGTTATTTTGATCTAGATTCCTATGTCATTCAGTATCGTGATCCAATAGTTTACAATAGAAAGTACACTGGAATTCAGAACTTAACGTGAACATGTGAAATTCGATATGATGATCCAAAACATTTAAATATTTCTTTATATAGAGAAATTTCGGATATCTTAAAAGATTATTCGAAAAAAGTTTATATTCGGCAATCGATAATGGTTACAACCTTACAATATTATCCGACAAAATTACTACCAAAACTAACATTTGAATTATGGCACTAATTAGTGTGAAATTTAATATCAAGTATGGTGAAAGGTTCCAGTTATGTTTTGTGTAACTTCTTTAAAATATGAATAAATTAATATTTTGCGAAACCAACTTCATGTTTTAAATATTCTTTGTTAAAAAGAGCAAAAATCTGAAAATTTGTTTCTGGCATTGTGTATCAGCAAAACGTAGGCTACCGTAGGACCAGAAGTAAATAACAGAATGTATAATCACATTTATGCATTCGCTTCGTGTTTACGCACATCTCATTAAACATATACTCAAGAAATGGTGAACCGATGTCAAGAATAATCTCCTATATGAGCACGCTTTCAAGCATAAATATCATGAACTTCATATAAAGTCTTCATCAATGCGACTTCAAAGATAACTAACCTACTATATATATATATATATATATATATATATATATATATATGATGACATTAAATTGTACCAAGTAGGTTTTTTTAAGATACCGAGAAAGTAAAGGGCACCAACGAAAAGGTTTTTGGATCTCATCTTGATAAATGTTTCAATACAATTGTTTTCCAGTTAGGGAAAATTTCCACACAATTGCGAATAACAAACTATTCTGAACACATGTTGCACAAGCAAATTCACCACTCATGCGTTGATCGATATCGGTTATCAAATTTTGTGGTAATCATAACATCAATTAAACTTCCTGTTGTGGAGAACTGATATATAGGCAATTATGCATTATGTATTGCATATTTAGTCAAACAATAAGTTTAAATTGAAATAAATTCATATAAATTCCGCATGAACTAAAGATACAATCTCATGAACAAGCGTGATTTTTGCTTACTTGCAAAACATTAGTGATTAGCAGATCAATTCGTCCTACAACGTATATATATATATATATATATATATATATATATATATATATATATATATATATATATATATATTCATTCATTGTAACCTTCCTGTGTGCAAAAAAATAAGAAAATTTTATCAGATAAAAGAATTTTCTTTCTCATGGTCTTCTCAAATATCTACTCATGAACATATCTTTATATATAAATTGGAAAGCCAAAACACTTGCCTTTAGCAATCGAAGAGAAACAGCCGTTAATGTCGATATCAAATATTATTTACCAATATACATGCGCAAGTTGTCGATCAACTTACGTAGGCCGATCGACCAGATGGTTAATTACTCGAATGAGAGAACATAGCAACTTAAACGCCTGTTTTAAATCAAATGGTGAATACACGTCTGCTATTGCGCAACACATCATCGAAACATCGCACGTATGTCTTCCAGACGTAGCATTCAAAGTAATAAATAAATGCAAAAACAAAAGGGAGCTAGCCACATACGAAGCCTTATGGATAAACAAATTGCAGCCGGATTAATGTAAGCAGAAGAAGCACGTACAAGCATTGAGCTTGAACTGGATGTGACGCACGCAATTGATTGGTTTCTACTTTTCACACTCTCTTTGTTCACATATTTCTATCTTGTTTTGCTTTTCAATTTATATATAAAGATATGTTCATGAGTAGATATTTGAGAAGAACATGAGAAAGAAAATTTTCTTAAATTTGATAAAATTTCTTTTTGTTTTTGCACACAGGAAGGGTACAATGAATTTTATTAAAGCTCGCATTTCAAAAGAATATATATATGTGTGTGTGTATATATATGTACGATTTCATCTCTACTACAACTGAATATTAAAGCGGTAATACATTTAATTTCATAAAAAGTTTCAGGGAATGCGACTTCAAAGCCAACTTGCATTATATAAAACATAGTGGCTCGTAAGAAATACCAACACAATGATTTTAGAGATGGCTAAATTTTACGAAAATTGAGAATAACAAAAACTTCTGAACAAATGTTGTACAAGCAAAAACATGTTTGTCACTAGGCAAGCATTACCGAACACTTAATTATATAACTATTCAGTTTCAATAACAAATAATATATAACTATGATTTATTAAATTTAATTATGTCGTGATAATCACGAAATGATATAGCTGACGTCGATCGGGCCAAGTGTCTACGGATTTACTGGAGTAGCATGTACTCACTCCAAGTTTTAATTCTGTTATTTTTTGGAAAATCGGTCTATCTCGAATACTTTTGAATTGGTACCCTTAGCCGGCTCGGTATTTATTATATATAGTGAATTTACATTGAAGTCGCATTGCCGAAGACTTTATATAAGAAGTTAGTACTAACTGTCCTTGTATACATATTCGTATTGTGAATTGTCTCCGTGCAATCAACGATGTTAAAGTATTATCAGATAGGCTTCGTTGTTTAAGAAATTTGCGTGTTAGTATACAAAATATTTTTTATTTTCAATTACTCTATTTGATTAGATTGCTTTTTTTATGTTTATATAAAAAAATGCACTTCGTCGACTAATCAATACCTGAGACATAGCATGTTCATTTACGCAAATCTGTCGTAAGTAGCACACGAAAAAAGACTTTAATCAGGATAGTATTTTTCTAACAGGTATAATTTACAAACTTGAAAGTGTCTTAAATTATTCAATAAAATTTAATTAAACTCTGCTTTCAAAATGAACTAGGGATTTATTGCACGTCGTATTATTTAAAATTCAATTGTGTTTATGTTTAAATTGGATCGTCAAGCTGCACATATTGTTAACATGATATTTTCAAAACGTATGCTCTAAAAATGAAAAAAATATTACTGTAATGCAATATTTACGGCTAATAATTGCATTTATTTGTATGCATAACGCCATACTGTTAATATCGTGATAGCAGGAGATTAGACTTTAACCCAATTGCCAGATTTTTTACATTAACAAATGTAGAAAGCTAGCGCAAAACGGAAGATTTTTAATTTATTTTTCAAGATGGCAGTTAAATTGCACATGTGTGACTAGCTGTTTGATAAACAAAATTTCATTTTGCGTGACAAACGATTTAAACTAAACAAGATTTCAGACTTAAATGTATTGCCAATTTCCTGAAATTTTAAATGACTGTGCAGTATTGGATAGATTCTGGCACATTGGTTTAAAGGAAAATAGGAAATACAATAACGAATTTTTTTATCGATTTCACCAAGTCCAACGATTAAAGCATTTAACTACACATACTGTAAATATGTGAATTTCTCAAAAATAATAAAATCAAATCCATCAAACTTTTACTTTTTTAAATTATGCAGATTTGTTTATCGTAAATATTTCTATAGAGAGAAATGGCTAAGTATTTAACTAAAAAGATTTCTTTCAATTTGGAATAGACCTTTAGTCGTTAACGTCCAGGTGAATATTTATTCGTGCAAGCCATCTAAATAAAGCTAATTTGCTAGTATCAAAGATACAACTTATTTGACTCTATGAAAAAAACTAATCAAAGTATTCTAATCGCAATATCTTAGTTAAACACAGCTTACAAAAATTTTGTGTCGAAATAAATATAGTATAGCAGAAAAAAATAATAAATAAACGATTTGAAAATGAGTAGAAGCTAATCTGTTCGCTAACCTGCAATACTTTCCTCAGAAGATAGAACTAGAGCTCCGCATTTTACACTCAATATTATTTTGCTACGACCTAATTAACAATACCTGGTATCTCTACAATATGACCCCTGTATTCCTATGATGCCGATAAATTCAAGAATATCGATATTGGAAGGTCTAGCAAGGGCTTATTGTTCATCAGGACGAAATCATCTTTGGCAACGGACTCCATTAGTTTCAGAACTTGTCACGGATATCTAACAACTCCGGTATATCAAGTCATACTTCTCTTGATATATCAGCAATGAAATATCAAAGATCTCTAAATATAGAGTGTTTTGGTGCACACATTGTGTATTGCCTGAATTATCAAAGAAACACATTTAAGTTATTACTTTGAAACTCAGCTGTCCTTGGTCAACAAAATAGAACATAACGTATAAAAATGAATGGCCGATTTATAAAGACATGAACAAATTACTTGCAAGAGCATTATGCAATAGATCTCTGTGAATTTGTGATGAATAGGGAATGTTTGAATTTTAACGATATAAGAATGTGGTTCTTTGATGTTTGGCTCATTATTTAAGAATCTCTTTCAATTCTATGATTTGCCAAGCCATAGAATTCTAAAAATATTAATTTAATGGAATCACGGTTAACTGCTGATTATTTAAATGTTATTCAACTATTCAATACTCTTTCCAATTATCAAGTATATTGAAAATATATGGTCTCGAAAAAGGTTATGACTTGGTCATCAAAGTCGGAAAGTTTTTTAATGCATTGTTGTTGCTAAATTATTTTTAATTTGCGAAAGCTGTACCTTTGTTGAAAAATGGCTGGAAAAATCTGAAAGAATACAACAGAATATTTGTTTCACAGTTAAATTTTGAACCAACTACAAATTTCATTTTGTAGTATGACTTCAGAAATAAATGGTGTATAGAATCAATTTATTTATATAATGACAGGAATATACAACATAGGTAACAACATAACATTGCCTTTTCGACAGATCTCAACTCTACTGCAATATATTTCGTCCTTTACATAATCAATTATCAAAAGAAAGATAGATTATGTTAAATAAACTAGATTCATAATAGAAAATAGGATGCGGGATACACATGTACTGAGGCACATATACATGCACATACGCGCACATAGGCAAAAAATTCAGTACTTGACTTTCATATCATGTACGAATATCTCATGCATATTTAGCTGACGTTTGCGAATTCTACGTTCACCAACTTTTGCGTGTCTTGACACATATTCGATTTTTGTAATGAAGAAACCCGGACATCTACCGGATTTATAGTGTTATCTTTAAAAACATGTAATTAGCTATTACGGAAAAATTTACCTATTCATCATCTGTGTTCATTCGAAATGCATTGGAATTCGCTTATTTTGGAATTGGCTTTTCTGGCCTACATAGCACACTGGGCATATAAGGAATTTGTATAGATAGATAATACTCCACCGTGTGGTTGCTGGGAGCTTATCATATATGCTTACATGTTTAAGTAGTTGTTTTTGTAAAAAAACATCAATTCTTTATTACACGTGCGAAAAGTCACCACTTTGTTATTCTTCGAGTAAAAATTTCGGATGCTGCGCTACACATATCGTATACAAGTTTGGTACAGCTCAATTTATTTTCTGGTATTTTTCATGCTCGATGTTTACCACAACAACTATTTCAGGATATTTGTTGTGCATTATCAGGTTCGCAACGATCCGATTTTTCCCCATCTCCAAGTACGCATCGATTGTGTCTCATTTGTGGCTGGGTGCGGATTCGTCCCTTCCTTCCGAAGATTACAAAATCATTCATACTAACCACTTGAAATGAGGTAAGATCCAATCTTCGATAACTGCGGAAACATTCAAAAGTTATTTAACCAGTCGTCGAACAACATAACAAAACTACCGCCAGCTGCAACGCACTGACGCGTTTCGACCTTCCATGATCATCATCAGAGTACGACGGCAAACTGACTATCGAGGATCAAACCGCATTGAATATATGGAAATCAAATTTAGATATGCGGCTCTCACCTCTAGCAGTCTTGCATACATTGAACTTGACTGTAAATGTCGGCTGCACAATTTCTATGCAGTCACGAACATTAACTGTTTGCAGCTTTCGCCACATATACATATATAGGCAATACAATTTAAACAATAATTGATGGCGCGAGTGGTGGTAACAATTTTTAAAATCAAGTTTGCAAGCTTGAAGTAAACACCAATCCCATTGTATTTAACCTGTCGTCGAACAACACGACAAAACTACCGCCAGGCGCAACGCACTGACGCGTTTCGAAAAAAAGTTATACAATATAGTTTACACAAACGACTTGCAGCCATTAGAACCAGTAATGTCAATTACCAAAATTCCACGAAAGAGACTCGCGGGACGATAAAACACAGTTCTACACAAAATTCAAATTGAAATCTCAAATAACAGTCTTTGTGACACAGTTTATTTCGTAAATAAGGTGAAATAGTGGAATTTTAACGGAAAATAAATTATTTCTCCGTCATCAGATATTCATTTGCAAACACTGCTGATGATATAACTGTCGATTTACATTTTATGTTCACCGTTAGTTACCATTTGTTTTTCGCATGCTTAAACGTCAGAGGTAAATCAATTAAATTAGTGCACTAAATTTGACCAATTCACTTTTAATGGTCAGTATTGCACGCAAGTCGATGACGAGGCAATTAGCAGTCCGTTAGAACTATACTACCTTATTCCTAAATGTTGTATCTATAAACGTCAAAACTACAACAACATATCCAACAATACTGCCAGAACCAACTGAGGTATGTTGATGAAACCACATTCATAAATGAAGATGTCGCCTACATTTATCCAAATAGCATAGATGTTCAATGCGCTATATAGACAGAGCTGGGAGATTTCTAAAGAAGAAATTTTAAATAATTGTAAAATAAAAGAGCTGATAAATAGGATAACGTTTATTCAGCAGCTAAGCACGCTTAATGACGTTTTTAAAAACCAAAATGCGAAAATCTCTTAAGAACTGTAAAGGATCGTTTATATACCGCCATTAATCCTCCGTTAATTAAATAGAAGCTTGTAAGTAAGCTGAAAATAAACTGATTTTACGCATGTGGGTTTGGGTTCTTGTTTTAACCTGTGCATAACCGGATTCTTGTATTTTGTTGTATAATTTATGTAGCTAATCCAACATAGTCTCAATGAATGTCTAAAATCGACGTACCAGATATTAACACCGAATTGGGTTCTAGCGACAAGGAAACGGCGTTTTTCATCACTATTGCATGCAATCCTTTTATAACAAATTTTTGCTTCAACAAACGATTTGTTAATAATTTCCAATTTCTAACGAGTATAAATAGTGGAACTAATAAAACGATTTTTTGGATAAGCAACTGACTCTAAAACTTGATGGCTTCTTACTTAAACAAATAAAACGTCATACTCATTTATTTAAATCAAGGTCACGATCCCATTATGTACTTACATTTGTCAGTATAAACAATGCATTGCATAATGTTGAAAAGGCAATTCATCCAGTAGACTGATTACGTCATTATTTGCCCAGGACAGGGCTTGGACCTTGGCATGTTTGCTTCGTAATCTATTACTCAAACCACTGAGCAACTCTGTCACATAATATTTGAAAATAATCTACACCGCGAAGGAAAATTTGGTAAATTTAAATCAATGCATATTTAAGCAATGCGTTTCAGGTATCCCGACAGGATTCAGTGTCGTTTAGTTTATCTTTATAAAAAACTTTATCTCCGTTTTTGCAGATTGGCATATCTTTTATGTTTCAATTCATCCTGGACTAACTTTCAGAATAAAGCATAAAAAACTTTTACATAATTATTTGAAATACAAACACAGAGCAGCAATTTAGGGTATTCAAGATATGTTGTATTTATATATAAACACTTTGACTGCCTTTTTAACACATAAGTCAAAAAACATTCAAACTGTTTAAAAACTAAACAATCCGCCTCGCATTATCTGCTTTTGAAAATTACCCAGAGTTCAACTGCGTTAACAAGGTCAGGACAATAAACAAAAAAAAACATGTGCAAGAAAGGTAATTTGAGAAATAGTGATTTATTTAATACTCGCCTGTGACCAAAAATCAAATTTGTTTACATTCAAATTTAATTCATTAGAATCACAGGAAATTAGGTCACTAGTTACGCAAGACCTACTATACAATTGCATATATATTAGTTCTCCACAATAAATAGTATCTAACTATTAAATATTTAAGTGAATGATGTCATGATTGCAGCGAAATGTCATAACAGATGTTGATTTTGTTGTTCCGCTTTTATCGACTTTCTGGATTACCAGTTGCTCAGGAGAATTTGTAATCTCAATTTTGGTGAATTATAGCATACCTTGAAATCCATTTTTTTGGTACCACGCACCTATTCCGCATCCATAGTGCATGAATTAGGTACTGACGCAATAACCATAGTATTGGTACCACTAACAGACTCAGTATATTATTATATATTTTGAGTTGGTTTTAAAGTCGCATTGTCAAAAAATGTTATATGAAGTAAGCTCCACGACTGCAGATTTACACTTTCGTTAGTTAGAGTATACCGTCCAATAGTCCGAAATTCCTCACCAAAATATGTAGTGGGTATTGAGCATAAAACCGTCTCCTACTGACTAGTTGCCTACAAGCACGAAACGAATTTTCACTTGAGATTATACTTTCCGTTCATGCTGACATTGACTTAGCCTTCTGGATATATTTATACTAATTTGTTACTAGGTGCGCACATGCATTAGTTCTCCATAGCAAACAGTATTTACTTAATTGATCAAATTCTGAATTAATTTTTAAACTAACCTGTCCTTTGAACAATTTATAAGACCGCTGGTTAGCATCACGAACTGTTAAGTCAGAATTAACCTTCCATGGCCTTTGTCCCGGAAACACACGCTGCACATATGCCGCAGGGAAGGTTCCCAGGTTTCCATTGTACACGCCAGCCCACCAATCATTGTTCGAGTAATCCACAACGTTGATTAGAGCACCGGCACTGTAAGCCATTTTAAAATTAATTTCAATAATAATGATAAAAACAATTAATTATCGAAATCGAAATTCTGGTGTTTTGTACATGTCCAAATGAGATTTATCAAAAAGCGTGAAATTTCAATTCCTGGTCGCGATTAATGGCTGATTATTTTTTTTTAAATATAAATTTACAATTTATATTTTGTAGACAAAATAAATAGGATTAATTTTTTAAAATTAAACAAAGAATTATAATTTGAATCAGAATTGGTTTACCAAAGTTGGCATATTTATAGATGGTGAAATAAATTGCTGAGTTACATAAGTATGCAGCCAGTCAACGTTACGTAGAAAGTATTTATGACAATGGATATCGAATGTGCAAATATATATATATTTCAAATTAGAAAACGTGAAGACAGTAATGTTGCGCAGGCGAACCATAAGGGTTTAACCGCAATTTACTATCTGTCGACTTAGTGCTCTGAACAGATATTTGCACTGAATTTTTGTTTTAATTTTTAACTGTAAACCGTGTTCTTGATCAGTGTGGTGTGAGACGCCGTCGTGAACTTAAAAGAACCAGAGACATAAATTTCAATATTAAGACATTCAAATATTCTGTAGACAGTAACCATGATACAGCCACCATCAAATTAGGCCCAATAAAATTTTCTACAGCAAAATCTACAACGCAGGTGAATTTCAATCACTTTTGGAGTATAATGTAGTTTTCTTTGTAATTTTTGCACTTACATTCATAAATTAAACTACCTCGGCTCACATTTTTCAAGTACTTTTTAGACCATAGGCTGAAATAACTGAGCTATGGTTTCGTATTGTGTAGAAAAGGAAGTTCGTATAGTAGATCGGTCACGTCCTTATGGGGAAATCGTAAGGTACTGTCGAGAATTTGCTTCGGACAAAGCCCGAACCTGGACATGTCTGCTTCGGAATCTGGTGCTCAAGCCACTGAGCAATCCTGTCTCACGCTAAACTTAATTCGAATTTTTATTCTATCTAATGTTTTTTGGTTAGCCTTTTCTTCAGTTGGAGCCCATATGACATCCTTTTAGACCTGAAGATCCAACTAACCATCCACAATCATTCATTATAGAGCAGACACCGCGCTGCATGGGGAAGTGGTAACGAAATGATCACATAATTAAACGAAGCTTGATTGCGCGAGAAGTGTTTAAAATTAGTTTAATCAAGGATGTGATTATGAAACAAACACCTAAATCATTTCGTACACACATTTGCTAGTATAAACTAAATATTGTATAGTGTAGAAAAGGCAATCCATCCAGTAGACCAGTTTTGCCCTTATTAGGAATTAATCGCGTACTGTTCAGAATTTAACGCGGAAAGGGCTTGAACCTGGGCATACCTGCTTTGGTATCTGGAGCTCTAATCACAGATTCATCCTGCCGGGTTGTAAGATGTAACTTTAGTTGCCTAATTAGCTCTAACTAAAGGAATGGATAACCAAGAAAAAATAGTTAGTAGATAACAGAAAATTGTGTGTAGTATAGGGAAAGGTGGCTGAGTGGTTAGAGCATCAGGTTCCAAAGCAGACGTGCCCAGGTTCGAGCCATGTCCGCGGCAATGTCTGTCCAGTATATGATGAGTTCCCAATAAGGACGAAACCGGTCTACTTGCTGAATTGCCTTTTCTACACAATACAATTCTTAGTTTATACTGACATATATAAGTAATTAATGGGTCAGTTGCTTATAGGAAGACCGTAACCTTGATTATATAAATTGTTATAAGCGCCCGCGCAACCAATGTTCGTTCAATTATATAAAGGTTCATTGGTTTGTTTTTTGAAACTTATGATGGATGTCGAAATATTTTGCAAATCAAAACAACTGGAATCAAATGTGCGTAAGCCAAAATGAAGATCTGGTAATTTTAAAAACCAATAACTTTTTTCATGACCAAACCGAAAACAAAGGAAGTATTGACTCTTTAGTCAGATTAGGAATTATTTACAGGTTCTATTTAATTTTGTTAGTTCATAGACAAAGAAGTTCTTACAAAATCTACTGCTCAATCATGCAGATTTTGAAAGCACACTTCAAAGTTTCGAGTGTGACACGATATCAGAAAACCAATATCGTTTCTTGATCAAACCCTCGATGAAAGAGATATTGATTTATTAGTCAGATTTAAAATAATTTGCAGCTTAAACACAAGCATATTATGTCCTAGGCATAGACATTTTTACCAAACTAACTTATCAATCTTGCAAATTTGCAAGTAAAATTGGATGTTTCGCATGTAGCACGAATTCAGAAAACTAATATTCAGTCTTTTTGAAAACGCCGAAGAAATATGTATTGATTTTTTAGTTTGATTAAAAATAATTTTCGAAATAAACTCAAACGTGTTAGGTCATAAGCAAAGTTAATTTTACCAACATCAGTGCTCAAGCTTGCAAAGTTTGAAATTATACTTTAACGTTATGCGTGTAGCACGAAATTAGAAAAACAAATATTGTGTTTCATGACCAAAATGCCACCGAAGAAAGTATTGATTTTTCTGTCATATTAAAAATTACTTTCAAATTATTTTTAAGTTTGTTAAGTCATAAGCAGAGAAATTTTTTATCAAACTAACTGTACAAGTTTAAACATTTTGATAGTACACTTAAAAGTTACGCGTTTGTTATGAAATCAAAAAAACCAATAATGTGTTTCCACAACAAAACGCCCGCGAACGAAGTATTGATTTTATAGTGGAGAAGCCTAGTGTGCTAATTTTTTATGAAGCCTAGTTGTACAACCAAATTCATTGATAAGTTTAATAGGTATAGATAAGACACATTTTGATTGCCTTAGTACTCACTAAACAAGTGCACTCAAATTAGCTTCACTGCTTATTCTAATTACAGATAAGTTTAAACTGAATATATGTAAAGGGATTTTATATATTCGTCAACGTATTATTGCATTCACGCATAAACAGGCAACTGTATATTTATTTTCAAAATATGTTTCAAAATCGGTCTTTATAAATGAAGAAGTAAATAATTTTTTGTAATAATTGGTTCGCTGATCCTATAAGTTGAGGACATTGGCTATTTCGTAGGTAATTTCACCGCTAACGTTGTGCGAGGTAATTAATCTCTATTTTCCTGGTAATTCAACTACTTTGTTTATGACTATTTAGTCAAATAACGTTTATGTTAAATAATATTTTAGTAAGAATTTACCTGAAATATAGCATTTTGTTTAAAAACACCCTAAACAACTACATTGGCGCGTAAACAAGATACGAGACAAGAGCCAAAACAAAAAATATTTTGTTCGAATTGTGTCAATTCCTAATTTTGAAAAAAAATTATTATTCACTTTTTATTTTTTCATTGCCGACTACCTGTACTTTATGCCCTACACGTTAATCCTTTATGTGTATAAATAAACATTTATTTAAATCAAGTTTTCGATCTTGAAGTAAACATCAATCCCATTGTATTTAACCAGTCGTCGAACAACATAGCAAAAAGTTCTGCCAGTCCCTAGCACAAAACATTTTTTTTAAAAACTTGTATTTGATCTTAATTGTAATATCATGCTTACTAAGGATCTATTACCTTACCTATTTAAATGAAAGCTGAAGGCCCACAATGTATAAGACAAGGGTCTTCTAGATAGAAAATTTAATTAGTTAAACTCAATATATACTGGTGGGAACTTATCAGATAATTAATACATCAAAAATTCCTTTTCTGTTCACTAATTGAAATGATTGACAAACGAATTATGAAGTAACGTAACTTCATTAGAACCTGTAAAATCGTTTCTATACAGTGATTACTAAGACTATTTTTAAATAAAAAATGCACAGAAATGACTCATTTTAAAACTAAGGCAGTATTTCCGTTAGAAAATTACATTCATCATTACAAGTCAATCAGCAGCATAATGATTCAGATTAAAGGTTTAAGTAGTTCAACCACCTTCTATTTCTGATTTAAAGTACCTTAAATTAACATAAATCAATTATTTTTTTCGTTAAAAATAGGAGTGGTGTTAAACTACCTTTGATTGCGCGGATTGAGATGACAGTTCTGCGTTAGATATAAAAACCTATCCCAGTAGCACAACCAATCATAGCTACAATCAGCCACACGTAATAATATTGATTTCTGGTTTTTTTTCGACATTAAACATTATCTCTATGATAATTTTTTATTAAATCGCTCGAAAGACTGTATTAAACGGACATTCTTAAACATTATTCTTGAACACGTGGAAATAGCATAGATGCCTGTTCATGGATGTTCATAGTAATGCTCGTTAACACAAGGTAATTAAAAAAGAATTGATGAGACCATATTTGTTTTTAATAATAATGCTAGGTAATGCCTTTAATGAATAACTCGTTTTCGCTGGAGCGAATATAAGCTATGATGAATAAAGACTATGGATTCACAAAGAGTTGTACGAATTAAAGCATACTTACGTTCTCCACATCAATTAAACACACCAAAATCCGGCAATAGATAAAATGAAATAGATAAACGCATGAATATGCATTTACAGAAATATTTATCTTAAATGTCCACTTGAACAGACTACCTTATGTTCATTATCATTATTAATCGATGATTAATAATAAAATATATTTTTGCGAGAGTTAGTTAACATAGCATCTCATGTAATAGCAATTTGAAACGATTATACATATTATACTTTGTTAGCCATTATATTTAGATTTTCATTTTAACAAAATTGATTGATATTAAAGTACCTACTTGAGGTTTAAATATGACAGGTACTCGCGTCTCTTATAATACCCATGTGAAAATAGTTGGACTACGTAATTTGGTATATTAAAATGTTGAGTATGAGAGTTTCACATCGTCCTTCTTGTTTTATTGTTCAGCCCTCACTTGTTCAAAGCATTTTGCTTAAACAAATACTAATTATTTGCACTAATTGATTATTTCAGTCTTACCTGATGTTATTAATATTGTTGATAAATTAGCGTGACTAGTGCTAAAATTATAAACGTTTTTTTGCTTTTACTAAATGATAGCGTTTAAAACTTGATATGCAGCTTTATTATCATTTAAACTTTCATCCAGAATTCTGTTAAAGCGAGACAAAGTGTTCTTTTTGACGGTAAAATATTTTGTATATCAATTGTTGGTAATTTAAAACAGTACATGCCGCTTGATGGCATCAATGATAATCTTGTCTGGCAATTTATAGTGCAGGTGATTATGAGTACCTCTGTAAACCATCTTTTCTTTACGTAATACTGAAATGTTAATCAGTGTGCTGTTTACTTTGGACTCAGGTGACCATTTGTGTTTCGCTTTTTGCTGACGGATTTGCATTTGAAAACACTGATTGGTGTTGTAGATGAAGAGGCTTTGTTTGCCTCTTTCATAAGAAGGGATTAGTTTTTTGTTTAAGCTCAACATATGTTTACTGAACTAACATCCATATTTTGTGCCCTAACCCTAAAAGGCGTCGAGTCTGCGTGATGTTCTGAATTTAGGTTGTGTTCAGCTATGACAGATTTTCCCAGTAAAGAGATTCTATTCGGAATACACCTGTACGTTAAGTGGTGATTTGCTGTTTTGATGAACCGCCTCAGAATGCGGCCAATAGGCTGGCTAATTCACCGAAAGGAACATTTGCGAATGTGATGTATTTGATTGATGTAGGCATACGATATTTCACGTCCGATCGCACAACCCTGGACCGGGGGGATGTGATACTAACATCAATATAGGAAAGTTGGCATTATCATGCTATCAAGAAATTCACCATTGTAGGAGAGCTGCTGTTTGACTATGTTGTTGGTTGCGTCATTCAGTTACGTTTGAATTTAGCTACATCCCCCCAAATCTTCTGTCGGACTCTGGTGTGATTTGATGTCACAAATTTTAATTGATATGTGTTTCACGAACTTGCCTTTTTTGCTACAGATATGTTGATTTTTTGTTCAGTAGAAAACTGTGCAATAAAGCGGAAAACGAACTACTGCTGTACTTTTTTATACGGCATAAAACTCGATAAAGTATAAAATTTTGGTTCCTTTTCTCTGACAAAGCAATTTTGGTTTCTCCATCAGCCTTGTTCGCCTCTAGAAAAAATCGTGCAGCATTAACATTGTCGTGTATGAGCAAAAGCGTCCCGTGTATATTTCCAGGGCTCGAATCTGCGCAGGTTTGCTTCAACCTCTGGGTCGCCGTGCCACACACTATACACAATTTTCAGCTATATATTAACTAAAGTTTTTTGGTTATCCCTTGCATCCTTTTGGATCCAAAAGTTCTAAGTAATCATCCCCAATCTCTTATTATAGAGTGGAAAACGCCACATATCTTTGAATAAAGAACAACGCCTAATATTTAGTCTATAAGTGATTGACGCGCATGTCAACTGAAAATAGAATGATAAACTTTCCACTGAAAAAATGCTTAATTGACGAAAACCCTTATAACGTAACTGAATTGCCCGTCTCCAGTGCATGATACTAAGAGGTCCTTAAGATTTCCTACCATTTTTGAAAACTGTGCGCTCAATTCATAATTATGTCAAAAACGTTTCGAGGTGTGGTTTTAAACTACGTGATATTAGACGTGAAACCACACCATAGAAAGCCAAAAAAATCGTTGGTTATTTCATAGATTGAAAAAAATTTCCTACAAATGCTTTCGCCGAATGCTACACTTTACTTGTAAATCGATCGCACTAGGTAGCAGTTTACCACAAGTTATATTCCGCGTTTGCTACAAATCTTACTCTGAGTGGAATAGCTCCAGCTGTTGAAATTGCCACATATGAGCAAACCTGGAAAATAGGCTGTCATAAAGTCATGGAAAATTTAAATGTACTGTGTGCAGCTAAAACGTAAAATCGATTTCCATTATAAAAATACCTGGACAACAGGAAGCAAATGCGGATCATAAATACAAGCAGTATTAAAACCATAATAACCAGTTTAACTGTCAAGAAGTCATTCCTTTAGAGATCACAGATGCAATTAACGAATCATCCTCTAGATCTCCAATATAATCCAATTTTATTCTATAAAGAAAACGAGTTTCAAGACTAGCCAACTAAATTTGAATAAAATTATTTGATTTTAAAATTGATTCTATCAACTGCTTGAGAAAAAACCAATTAATTTCCGCGTATTTAGACATGCTAAATCATTAATTACATAAAATTCAGTAAAAACAGCAATAACATATACAAAATATAAAATCTATTTATAAATAAGACGATTCTAAGCATCAACTTATTGACAGCACCGATATTTAATTATTCACATTTCAGAATACTGGAGTAAGAAATAAATCATAATTAACATCCACGTATCACAAACTGAGCATAATTAATAATTAAATAAACAAGTTATCGCATTTTAAGGTAGAAAATTTTGAGCGTGGACTGACCACTCTCAGTTTTCTCCTTTGGTATATATATATATATATATATATATATATATATATATATATAATATTGGGAGGAGAAGACCTACTTTTATAAAATATTGAATAATGGCTGATTTACAGCCAGAAGACTCAACTTAATTTTTTAATGTTTCACTTCTATAAATCTTGGGTTTATATTCGGTTATGGGGATAGCAACTCGTATGACTTTCCGCTTCACATTTATTAATTTTTGGTTGATTTTTAAGTGCATTTGCGTGTGTCTGTAATCGTGCGTGTGTGCGTCTTGGCGTCATTATCAATATATTTTACAATGAGGTTTGAGATCTGGTTATTCTTGTATTGATGGATTGAATTTTAATCAAATGTTCACTCTATTACCTGTTATTCATACGAGTTTTATCCTCGTATATCGTCTTTGGTTGCGCCTTGTTTTTCAATTTCATCCAGCTCCATGTTAACAGCGCAGATTGCGGTGTAGATAGAACATAATGTTGGGAATTTTGTGCAAATTTTAACGATTTAGCGATTTAATTTGTAAAGATTTGTTTTATCATCAGTTTGTTGTAAATCCAAGCAAATTTTCGTTGAGGCTGGTCGAATGGGTGTTCAGGCTTACTTGGATGCTATTGAATTTTTGTAAGGCTAAATGATTCGTGGCCAGTCGATTAAAATATCGCATTGGTAACCCTTCTCTATATTTAGGCCGTCTTTGTTGTCTTATTTAAATAGCTTGGTATATATCATATAATATATATATATATATATATATATATATATATATATATATATATATATGTAAGAATTTTTTAAACTCTGTTTTGCGTTAAACTGAGATATTCGTCAAATTGGCTGAGTTTCCCATATCGAATATGCTCGGAGGTAACAGATTTTCCTGATGGTGCCGGAAATTTTAATCCATTTCTGCGTTAAATGTTCTGTGATTCTGTTGAGCAATTCCTTTTTCGTAACTCCGATGTATTTGCTACTGTAAATAAATGAGCATTTGTAGACTATTAATGATTTGGAGGGGATTGACGAATTGAATTTTAGCACCCAACCTAATTATTCCCTGTGTACTGAGTGTAAGGTAATTTATGCACTTGGAACATTCTCCTTTGTGATTTAATTTAATCACTGCGCAATTGTTCAGGCCGGTAAGTCGCCTCTAAATGTTTAGTTTATGAAACCCTTTTTGACGGTATCCTCTGTAGTACCAATCGAACATGTTCTGAATTTGACACTTACGAGCTGGTCCGAGTAGATTTTAATTAGCAAATTTTACCTCGGGAAGCCTAGTTCTACCTTGATATTGCGTTCAGATTCGATCTTAAGGATTCTATTTTCTAGGAGGCTAATTATATTTCTTTTCTGAGATATTGGCACATTAATGTTGTAATTAAAGTATTGCCCAGTAAAATTAGATTTTCTATGTATTGACAGTATCAAATCTTTATTTTTCTTCTCGAGTGAGTTCAATATCGTAGAAGGGAGAAGTGTTGTTTTTGTCCACTAAAAGATTGAATTTGATATCTGGATCGGCTTCATTGGTTTGTTTGATATTTTCGGTTCGATTTACTGTGTCTTAGATGAATAATAATATATCATCTTCATATCTGTATTTAGAATGCGCACTGAAAAATTAGGTATTTTATCAACGTTTACTCAAGATGGTGCATGAATACATCTTCCAGGAGAGGGGAAATGAAATTTCCCATAACTCAATAATTCGCTTAAAATATAAATGACACGTTATTTTACATGCTAATGTAAAGTATTTGAAATGAAAAAAATTCGATTTTGTTAGCAACATACTGAAAAAATAGAGCTGCACCACATTAATATGCCAAAATCTCAAAAAAGAAGCATAGTTAACATAATAGCAAAGAGAATCGTGTTATCTGTACGGTGGTAAGCCAAATCACCAAACGGAATTTTTCCAATGCAAAACTTAACATTTCATTCTGCTCACAGGGAATAATAATGTTTTTAAATCCCAACCAAATCATTCATAGTCTACAAATTCTCATTTATGTGCGGTAGCATATACGTAGGAAGTAGAAAAAAGAATAGATAAAAAGAATTCAATACAATTTAACGCAGAAATGGATTACAAATTTATGGCAGTGTCAGGATAATCAGCAATCTCCGGACTTATATTTGATATAGGATACCAAACCAATTTGACGATTCTCTCAGTTAAACACAAAACAGAGACCAAAATATTCTTACATACATATTCGCTCTTTAAATAAAATAAGAAACACCCGGCGCAAAGATGAAGAAGTTTCACCAATATAATATTTAATTGATCAGATTGACAACCAACTGCAGATAAGTAAAGCCGCACAAACGACATTGCTGCCATCGTTAACAATATCAGTAATTTCACAGCAATATGAGTGATCAACACTGCAATCCGCACGCCCTGCGTTGTTACCAAGGGGAAGGTATGCAATTTTGGAACAATGCGAAACTAAAGACAACATATTGGGGGGCGGGGTGGGAATTCGTACACGTAACAGCCAACAAAGCCATCAACGCAAGAATGACCCCAAATTTCAGGCATTACTCTGCAATGCAATGGCAATGACCCCCCCCACACACACACGCAGGAGGGCCCACAACCTTGTACGCAAAGGCACTTTCAAATCATACAAAATTATAAATAGAATTGAAACAGAAAATTACCACCACCATAACAAAATGTAAATCTAGGATGTATATCAATAAAAGTTTGTAAAATATAGTTGAGTTATCTCTAAATGAAGTGGCCGTTATCCCCTTTGGTACCAAATGTGTTTTCCCCAATAAAGAATATACTGTTTAATATTCAAGGGCACAATCCTTTATATGGAATATATATTTTTTCAATGAAGCTTCTACTTTAACTTAAGCGAGAATAAATCTTTTTAAATGTATTAAATATATTTTTATTTATACCTCTCATCTATTGAAAATGTGAAAAATTGTATCATTTTAAATGCATTGAGCATACAGAGCAAACTGAAAATGAAATTTTAATATGAAGTTTTGCGTTGTATGCATTAAATGCATCAACACTAATTTGTCTCAACTTTTTTTTTAATATGAAGCAAGGTCATTAACAAAAGTCGAAGAACACCGCATGTCTGAAACGTGATGACTTCGTGTTTCGACTTCTGCAACATTTCTTTGAAACATTACATGCTAGTCTACATCCATCGCCTTTCGATATTTGCTAAATTTCAGTATTCTTCGAAGCATTAGTATTTAATCTGTATCTTAACTTTATTTTGATTATTTTTATGCTGTACATTAAAATATATCCAGCAGTTGTTGATCATGCCTGTGTCTACGTCAATCAAGCCTAATATCTGAAAGAACAACATTTCGCCAGCCTAATAAGGTTAGTGAAATAAGGGAAATTAATTTGTTGGGTTGTTTCGCTTTTTTTCGTTTAATCTTACTTGATGGAAAGGCAATATTATATGTGATACAATTATGTATTAGGTATTGCACTCTAGTAACAAATTAGTTTAAATATGACTAGATGAATAAACCAAAGACATAAAGAACTTGAGGGATAATTTCGTGTGCACACTATATATATAGTGAGTATATGGCGTAATACGGGCTCCTACTAATGAGTCGCGAGTAAGCACGAAAAAAACGTTCACATGAGATCATATCTTCCGTTCATGCTGAATTTGTTTTATCCTTCTGGTAATATTTGAACTAATTTGTTGCAAGGAACACAAAAACTAGTACACCATTGCAAATAGTTCTGCGCACCAAAGACTATCTTATTGAATATAATGCAGAGTGAAAAATTTTGTATTGATTAGTCATTTCTTTTCCAAGCAGTATTTCTGGTAAATTAATGTTCGTGACTGTTTAGATACGTGTGAATGACGGTAGTTTTGCTATGCTGTCCGACGATTGGTTAAATACAAAGGGATTGGTGTTTATTTCAAGCTCGCAATCTTGATTTAAATAATTTTTACCACTTTTGTTTAAATATATAACCTATGGCGATAATTGCAAAAACGTAATGTTTATGACGGCATAGAAATTTTGCAGCCGACATTTCCAATCAAGTTGTAGGTATGCGAGACTACTAGAGGTGAGAGCCGCATATCTAATATTACTGCCCAATTATATGGATTGCGGTTTGATCCTCACTAGTCAGATTTCCGGCGTGCCAGTGTGTGTGACTGACGGTGGTTTTGCTAGGCTGTTCGACGACAGAACAAATACCATGGGATTGGTCTTTATTTCAAGCTCGAAAACATGATTTAATGAATTTTTAGCCTCACCCGCGTAGCCAAGGATTGCTCAACTGAACTACCTATGTTTATGTGGCGAAAGCTGCAAAAGGTTTATGTTCATAACTGCATAGAAATTGTGCGGTCGATACAAGGTATTCGAGAATACGAGAGGTGACAGACGCATATCTAATTTTACTTTCTATATATATGGATTGCGGTTTGATCCTCGCCGATCAGTTTGTCGTCGTGATATGATGCACATCACGAAAGATCGAAACGCGTCAGTGTGTGTGTGTGACTGACGGTAGTTTTGCTATGCTGCTCGCAAACTTGATTTAAATAATTGTTACCACCACCCGCGAAATCAATGTTTTTTATTTCATATAACAGTCTTCTCAGAAGATATGTCGCAAACCAAAGATAATATTCTCCTTTTTTTAACCACGGAAGCTTATTCTCCAGTTCAAAATTCAGGACATAAGAATCAAATGTTTTACCAAGTTCAGTAAAAATCGTTTAAGAAACATACTAATAGGAGAATTTTCGCTAAGAAATTTACGCAACTCATCATGAATTTTATAAAATTTCGAGAAAGAAAAAGTGCATTCACAATTAATGGAGTAATCGCCGATTTTCCAAGCCTTTTTCCAGCTAATTAAAGATTCTTTTTTCGGTCACATACATACCCATTTGGAGATTCAAGGGAAACACCTTTATATCTTAACACAATCTCTTAAACAATAACATTTTCAGTGAATGTGCCTGTAGGAGTCTGGCATGTATAATGTAGGAGGCCGGAATAATGTGTTTCGCAACATTTGTTAGTGCAGCTTCTATCCTGTTTAACCAAGATGATTTTTTTGCTTTTGAGATTTTATTAACATCAGTATTATTAAAATATTTGACATTTTGTTATTCGCATGATTCTAAAACTGAATTATATGGCTTTCGTTCAGCACATTTCAACTTAAATTGTCGAATAATTCCTCAAAATTAAAAAAAAATCATTATCAGTTTTATATAATGATAGTACCATTTTTTTCACTCGCAATGTATCTACTGTATTCATTCAAAACATTTTTTTCATTACATACATTTATAAAAAGCTCCCTTTTAATTCTACACCATTTAACATGAGCGTTTATATCTGTGATAATTTGAAAAGTAGGACAAAATTTTCTCATTTAGGAATGAACTATTTATGGTCCAGTTCCTCAGAACCAAACCAATGAACCACATCCGTCTCCACTTTAACAAGATCAAAGCATTCTAAACATTCAGTTGGTCCATTTATAATGCCATCAGATCATGACTAGATAGCAGGTTGTTCATTTCACTGTAATAATGTTTGTTAAATGCTCCTGCGATAATTTTATATCTATGCCCATCAAAAACTTTTATAATATAACAGTTAACTCTGGTTACGGTCGACTATGCATCGCCGTTAGTATCCAATTGCCAATTTGAAGGTATAAAATATCATTAAGAGCGTTAGCACGTCTAGTGTGTAGCAGTATGATTTTCCGCAAATGAAGACACCGCCTTCACGTTTGTTTATAAAGTTTATAATTCATAATCCTCAATGTCCGTATTAAGCCATGTTTCGGCCACAGTTATAAAATCAAAACTATTGACCAATAAACAATCACACAGCATAACGTTATTGTTCTTAACACTCCTGATAAGAAAAAGTTACTAGACTTTTTTACGTGCACATTCACAGTTTGAACAAATCTATTAATCTGTTTGTTCTTTTCCAAGATAGCTCGTATGGCTTAGTGAACAAACTACTCTTCGACCCACTCTTTACCATGTTTATTAGTGACTTCATCATTGATACACAGATTTTTTGCTGAGGTCACTGTGTCTGTAAATCTTCTCAAACAGGGCGACTTATACGCTTATTATAATCAAGGTTGCGGTCTTGATATAAACACCTGATCCATTAATTACTTACATATGTCAGTATAAACTAAGAATTGTATAGTGTAGAAAAGGCAATTCATCCAGTAGACCGGTTTCGTCCTTATTGGGAACTCATCATGTACTGGCCAGAATTTGCCGCTGACAGGACTCAAACCTGGGCACGTCTGCTTCGGAATTTGGTGCTCTAACCACTGAGCCATCCTGCCGCACACTACACTGCACACAATTTTCAGTTATATACTAACTAATGTAACTTGGTTAGTCTATTTACGCTGTTTGTATCGTCAAATTAGCATCATTATGGTCTTTTATTCTGTTCGTAAGTTATGTTTTAGAAACGTTTTGACCATTTCTTTAAGCCTATAGTAAGTTCATTCATTTTTTTGAATAATTTATAAATTCGTTCTTACGTCTCTCATGGAAAAGTTTACAACAATTGTACTTGGATGATCAGATTTCTTATCTACACGGTAACATTTCAAAATTTCGGAAACAGCTTTACTTTCGGATATATCACTTAATTTGCGCACTTAATCTGGGGCAGCGTTTTCAGCTAGTTTAAATAAAATGAATGGGAACTGTTTGGCGTACCGTACAAACCTTCATAAACCAATATATTCAATAATTATTTCCCGGATATGGTAGTTTAATGACGGGACCAGTGACAAACTATGGATCACAGACTGACGTGCTGTATACTTGTTAATTTAATTTAAAAAGGATTTCATCGACTTAGAAACCTTAATCAGAGACCCAATATATTTTACGATGTAATAAAAGCATTTGATGGCAGCGCTGCGCAAATTAATTTTTCATTCGTAGAAATGCATTTATTTTTCAGTACGGATGTTATATAGTATTCATATTGTATTATAAAGTCACGCGATGACCGATTATGGTTCGAATAAATTACTGACGATATTAACAGCAATATATTTGAACAACCAATGATCACAATTTAGAAAAAAATTGCAAAAAGATATCGATAATAAATTTTAAAATTATTATTATTTTAAACCAAGGTTACAAGCCTGGCGTATTGACCGATTGCACTATAAATGCATTTTTCAACATAGACTAAGCATTAGATAAATTAGCAAAGGGAACTCATCCATTAGACCGGGTTCATTCTTATTGGTAACTCTTTTGAGTTCTGTCCAGAATATGCCGCAGATAGGGCTCGAATCTGGGCACAGCTGCTGCGGAATCTGTTGCTCTAACTACTGAACCACCATGCCGTATACTATACACAATTTTCAGTTATATACTAACTAATGTTTCTTGATTAGGGTATCTTTCGTTGGAGCCAATATGACATCTTAGTAGACCTAAAGTTCCCACTAACCATCCTTAATCTGCTATTGTAGTACAGATATCACGCTACTCGGGGTAAGTGGTGATGAACTTAACATTTATATAATTAAACGAACATGGATTGAGTGGGCGGTGATGCTTATTTTAATCGAGATTGCATGCTTGACATAAAAACAAATCCAAGTAAATGTACATTTATCAATATTAAATAAAGTTAGTATAGTAATCAAATTCACCTTATCCAGTACACAAACTTCGTCCTTATTGGTGACTCTTCATTCAATGTCAAAAATGGTTGCTACGGACGGAGCTTAGAACAACACAATTGCTTCAAAGATTTTGACACTACCCTTTGCGCAATTCTGCCATACACGACACAAAAATGTCAGGTACATACTAATTTATTGTCTTGGTTATTATTTATCTTATTTGGTTCGAACCCCGTCGGCGACGAAGAACTGGATAATGCATAAAGTGTTCCAAATAAAAACAAAATAACTCTACTGTCTAAATTAAGTTATCGCCAGAGTGGCGCAATGGATAGAGTCACGGACGAAAAATTCTGGGCGGCACATAAAATGCATCCAATGATGACGAAATCAGTCCACTCGATTACTTGCAATGCTGTGTCTATACTAACAAATGTATAAGAGATTGGTGTTTATATCTAAATTGTAAAATTCTTTTATATAGTTGTTTTTACCGTCCACAAAATCAGTGATAGGTTAATTGTATGAAAAAAAAATTGTATGAATAACTTAATTACTTTCAGAAAGCATGATATTTTTGGGTTAGAAAAGGTTTACTATATCACATTTTATAGCCTAGATTGAAATAGTAAGCCGAATGTTTGTGTCAAAAAGTTTGTTTATTTTGGAGTTTAGTAATCTAGTTATTGAGGTTTGAATTAAGCATATATCCTAACTTTCACCGGCCTATATCATAACGTTTTGCTTAATTGTTTCAATCGACTGAAAGAGACGGAAAGCTGAATATTGGTAATCAAATCTCACTAGAATCATTTTATAGAGCTCTGAAGCAGTTGTCATAGTAGCAAATTAAATTAACTTGTACTTAAAAGAAATGTAGGCTGCAGAATTACTATATACAATCGACCAGTGTTTTCTACCTTCGTTTAAAAAAATCAAATATTCGGACTCTAAAATGCAAAAACGCCAAATTTTACTCGTCATCTAACATAGGAAAACTGATCTTTAAGTGCATGACTACAAAGCAAAAAATCCCTGGCCCCTTCAGATCATTATTTTTTACCTACCGTTACACGCACAACACCACTTTCTCTTCAACCTCTAATAATACTTATGGAAGATAGAAACACGTCACTCCATGTGTTTGAGCAACCGATATTTTTCTTATATGCAAATCTGTACATTTTACTGCTGAAGCACTACTTTGTTTATTAATTGAAACATTTATTGGTCATTATTTCGTATGGTTTGTCACGCACTCGTAACAGCTTGGTTAGTCGTATGATGGTTTGGTGCAGAGCCAAAAAATCTCACCATTATCGCTCATCCCACAGAATGTAATCTACTGATATGCAGCTTTGAATAAATTCTAATATAAATATTTTTTTCTTTAGTTTGTAGTAAGCGTTTTGAACAACAAAAGCCCCAGTAGTGCAAGCTTAAATTAATTAATCGATTTTTTATTTTTTTTAAATTTATAAGCAACTTGGAAATTTGTAACACGAATTGTGGCATTTGGCCTTGCAAGCTGTTAAAATATTTAAGAAATGCAACTCTTTCGTGTAAAAATAAGCTGCTAATTGTGATAGTTGCATATTTAATTGTTTACATGGATTCTTGCAAATGCTAAATTTATTATTTATAAACTGGCCGAAGAAATAGCCTGACAATACTGGCACTGAAAATGCATTGCATAATTATATTGTTCCATTTGCTTAAAACAAAAATTGACTAAACATGGTATAATATAATTGCATTTTAAGAAGAAAAAATTAAAAAGCACAATATTTAGTAGGCCTGCATACATATTAAAACTCATGAATACGGATTTACAAAAATAGTCGTTACTCTTTTAACAGAATAGATTTTTAAGTATGTTTGTGAGAACTTACTTGAATTCTAAATCTTTATCAGTACATGCGCGATAATCGAAAAGCGTGACGTATTTGTGCGTATTATTCCAATTCTCCTGGTGCATTCAAATAGAATAGAAGCAAAAATGTAAACAAAACAAATTACAATCTGTTAAAACTAATTATATGCCCAAAATTAATAAAGGGTAAAACACCAACATCGGCGGCAATATGAATAGTAAAAACAATAACATCAACAACAAAAACCCCAAAACATCAACAGAAGCAGAATAAGCAGCAGCAGCAACATAAGGGACGGCAATATTGGTTGCAACACAAAATAAAACAAGAGCAGCAATGACATCTACAAGAGCAAACAAAGCCACTGCAGCACCAACATCAAAGTCGCGCAAATGTTTCTATCAAAATAAAGTCTAATTTTACCATTACATTCTCCAAAAGATAAACAACACAAATCACAAAATCAAATTATAAACACAAAAAACAAAAAAAATCACTCAGAACAGCAAAGCAATGACTAGGACGCCTGAAAGAAGAGCAGGATACATGTATGCAAACGAGAACGCAGCCTGGACAACAAACCACAGCATCGAACTCAACAAAATCGTTAGTCAGTACAATAATAATCTAAATTAAAAAGAAGCAACAGAAAAAACCAAAATGGAAAAATTATCAATAACAAACACGAAGAAATTATAGAAGCAGATAGCATCAAGATTTACAAACTGAGATGAACCCCATTCCTAGGGTATTTATTCCAATTCACGCAATGGTAAAACTACGGTCAGTCACATGTACTGATGCATTTTGAACTACTATGCTGGTTGGCAGAGTACAACAAAAAACAATAATAACACTAAAATCTAAAATAACTGTCCGAATTTCAGAACAACCTTAGAACCAATACAGAACAGAAGAACAAAAACAAAATGAATAAGAATAGAAACAAAATTCGCAAACACAATACGTGCACAAAAGAACACGTAACAATGATTGCAGCAAGAACGAAAATAGCAAAAAATCAATCACCACCGCAAAATGAAATATAGCAAAAAAGCAAGAATAAAATAACATATAGGAACAACAATAAATCGACGGCAAAATATGCCTCACAGAATTTTAAACCTCATCAAAAAATAAGAAACATCAGAAAATGCACAAGAAAAAAGTTTTATTTATAATCTAAAGCAATATAGATAATTTCAGCAAAAACATCACCGCCCAACCAAAAAATATCTCTTTAAAAACAAAAACAGAATTTAAAAGTTTGAACATCAACAATCAAAAAAACAATAGAAATATTGGAAACAACAAAACAGTAAGTTTTCATAGAATATAGTCAATAATATTAACAAACCTAACATCAAAATCTAAATCGACAAACCAAAAATCATTTTTTAAACCAAGTTTGCGAGCTTAAAATAAACAACAATCCGTTGTATTTTTTCAGGCGTTGTACAACGTATCAAAAGTGCTGTTAGTCACAAGTACTGACACGTTTTGATCTTCCATGATTATCTTATACGGTTCTCAAATCGAGTAGTCTGGTATAAATTATTCTTGACTGGAAATGCCGGCTGCACAATTTCTATTCAGTCACAAACATTATCGGAGTACAGCTTAAATCATATATATAATTAAAACAATTAAACAATTATTGATTGTGCGGGTGGTGATGACAATTATTTACTTAAATTTGGCGTGCTTGAAGTAAACACCAATCCTATTGTATGTTACCAGTCGTTGAACAACATAGCAAAGCTACTGTTAGTCAGACGTACCGACGCTTTTCGACCTTCCATGGTCATCATCAGAGTACGACGGCAAACAGACTAGCGAGGATCAAACCGCAATTAAAATATATAGAAAAGAAAATTGGATATGCGGATCTCAGCTCGAATTACCTCGCATACATTATATTTTATGGCAACAAAGAAAGTGCTAATAAAAAATTACCATTGACAGCAGTGAATAACAACCTCAACCCGCGCAAAATCAACAATCGCGAGAATTCAGCAAGCAGAACAACGTAAACACGTAAAAAAATTTTAAAATCAATATTAGCACAATAAATAACGAAACAGCAACAGAAAACCATGAATTAACAACAACCACGATCACAATGAGAACATCGATAATAAACTAAGGAAAAAAGGGTACAGTAATATCAAAGTAAAACATAAATAATATATGATAAAAAACTAATAATTGCGCGGGTGGTGATGCGAACAGTCGCGACTGGCAGTAGTTTTGCTATGTTGTTCGACGACTGGTTAAATACAATGGGATTCGTGTTTACTTCCAGCACACTAACTTGATTTAAGGAATGATAGATATCGTTTTAGTTGTTATTATTATTATTAATAATAATAATATTATCATTATTATTGTTATTATTATTATTATTATTATTATTATTATTATTATTATTATTATTATTATTATTCTTGATATTTGTAATATTATTATAATTATCATTGTAATTTATTTTTATATTTTTGTTACTATTTATATAGTTATTGTTATTATTATTATCACTAGTATTTAAATAATTTTTAATTTTCATTAATATTTTACGTGTTTCATCAAGATTTATTTTTTAAGGAATGCAAGGTTTGATGAAATGTCGAAGTAGAAACGTTAAGAATGGCGGCATTATTGGTTGCTGCAAAACAAATAAAAAACTGTACATATGCAATTATACGTTCCGTTCATGCTGTCATTGGTTTATCCTGCAGGTAGTATTTGAGCTAATTTGTTACAAGTTGCGCAATACTTAACATGCAATTGCATATATATTGGATCTGTACAACAAACTTTATCAAAATTTTATAAATTTAATTGATTGCTGTTAGGATTACCACGAAATGTGATAACTGATATCGATCAATGCCAGAGTGTACGGATTTTATGGTGAAACAGGTGTTCAGAAGAAGTTGTAATTCTTTATTTTTGTGTATCTTAAGAAACTATGGAATCCGGGTATCGACTCGGCACCCATATACGGCAACCATAACGTTAGTATCAGGTACTGGCTCCACATAATGAGTGATAGTACATTTTACAGTCTCGGTATATTATAAATTGTGAGCTGGCTCTAAAATTGCATTTTCGAAGTCTTTATTTGAAATTAACTCCACTAATGCTTCTAAACACATTCGTATAAGAGATTGTATCGTTCAAATGTTCCGCATTCCTCCCCAGATGTATAGTAGTTATATTGCGTAATACTGCCTCCGAATTAGGAGTTACCAGTAAGCACGAAATTCATGTGCACATGAGATAATGCGTACCGTTCATGCTATCTTTGGTTTATCCTTTTGGTTAAAATGGAACCAATTTTTTAATAGGTGGGTAACACCAAATAAACAATTGCACATATATTAGTTCTCTACGCCAAACACTATGTAAAATAAATCAATATTTTCGCAATATTTTATGCAATTGTAGCAATGCGTGAATCGTGTCTAATTGTCCTCCAGAAATATCTTAATTTGCGTAATGTTAGTGATAAACTAACACCTACAACTGCAATTATTATTTTGGCTGCGGATATCAGGATATAGTCTAAACTATGATTTTGCAAATTTAATTAAAATGATAATATTCCCACAAGAAAATCAAATTCAACAATATTTAAATATGAAGGAAGCTTCGAAATATTAAATTGGTGCGTAAATAATTCTATCACTCTGTTTTGCCTAAATTATAAAACTATAACATTTTATATTCGGATTTGATGTTTCAGAAATTCTGTGCTTAACAAATAAAAGTATTAAGTTTTTATCAGAAAATTTCTATGAAAATTTACAAAAAATGGCGTTTTAAATGAAGTGGAAGATAATCAATAAAATCGTATCTATAAAGATGCATTTAGTCATAGACCATTAACATTGGATGAACCTCCTTATAGTTAGCAATATGTTACATCCAATCATCCCCATATTAGTGTTTTAGTTCAAAATACATACGTGTGTTTTCTTGAAATTTAACACTTATTTTTTGGTTTTTAAATTGACCTCATCAATTTATTGATAACAAGTACACTCAGGGTGGCTCAGTGGTTAGAGCACCAGATTCCGAAGCAGGCGTGCCCTGTCCGCGGCAAATTCTGGCCAGTACATGATGAGTTCCCAATAAGAACAGAAACAGGTCTACTGGAAGAATTCCTTTCTACACTATACAATTGTTAGTCTATACTGATATATGTAAGTAAATAATGTGTCTGGTGCTCATATCAAGACCGCAACCTTGGTTATATTAATTGTTATCATCGCCCGCGCAATCAATTTTCGTTTAAGTACAACAATGGTTTGCTTACATTTTGCAAATATATTGGTAGGTTTGCTGCATGTGAAATGTTATCACTTGAAAACACAGGTTGTCCCGGATCTGGTAAAAAAGCAGAATTGCAGTTCTGTGCTTCGCTTTCTTGCCATGACTCGAAGCAAGCTCGAACAGAGTCGTTATCTGTCAGTATATTTCTTCCAGTTGAACTTCCAGCAACTATTCAGAAAAAATGAGACATAATTGAATAAGACAGCAGAATTAGACTAATTTTTTTTATAGTGAAATGTTTTTGCATGTTTTCATCATAAGTAAATAGTGATTTTTATCTTTACCGTTTCAGAAATCTTATTGCTAATACTCGGCAAAGCGGCCAGTTTACGTATCTTGTAAGTCTTAAAATATAAATCAAACATCGAATAAATAGCAATTATATATGGTTTCATAACATTAAAAATGCAAGAAACACATTGAACGTACTTTTACGCATTTTATGATATCATTTTTTAGGAAAAAATTGCAGTTACTATCAAGCTATTTCACTAAGTTTCAAATGGAATTATCTTTGTTTTATATTAACACTGAACTTGCGTATAATTAGAGTATTTTCAAAGTCAGGCTAAATAAAACGATAAATAATTAAAACAAGTAGGTCTTCTTCGGTCGGAATTCAGAGCATTGTTAAAGAGATTTGGCGAACAGACATTTTCAAATTGGTATTGAAAACGGAGTCGGTGCTGCGGACAGAGGCACGTCAACTTGGCGTTTCGTTTTCGTTAATATCACTAATAGAGAAGCTACACGATGATACGAGATAGCCGTATGGCCTTCAGCAACCACACAAAAGTTCACAAAACTGTACAAAAATGTCAGACCTCAGCGATTGATTGGTTATGCGATCCATATTTAACATTAATAGACAACTTGAATTACAAACAAAATGTTATAGAAATCGCGTCCTAACTGCCGATTACAAAATCGAATGGCCCTTTTATCATTTTATATAAAACAACAATAAATGCTTTACTTATTATCAAGCCGGCGACAAATCTGAGACATGCGACTAAAAAATAGACCATAAAACACTTTTTTAGTATACAAAATTTTCTGAACAAGGAATTTTGGTTAATTTTATGTCTAAACATATAAGCTAATTAATTAATGCATAAAAAATTATCATCCATGTATAATTCCTTCGTGATAAAAATGTAAATCAAAATTTGTTTAAAATTTTGTAAATAAGCATGAGTTTTTAGTTAGCCCATGTTTGTATCGTTTGTGCGAATCTAGAAAACTGTTATACACTGCGTATTAAATGATTTGTATTTGACAAGCTCTCTCAAAATTTTCCAGAAATTCACTTTAACGCAGCTCTTAATTTATTCTTTCGTTGCATCATCGAAATAAAATATAAGTCTTTAAAGTGCAGATGGTGTATATTGCAATCGTTCATAAATTTAAAAAAAGCGACCCTCGATGTCATTTATCAAATATATTCGGACTTCAAACTGTCACTAAATCTACATACAATACTGAAGACGTTGCGCAATTCTAGAAAAGATTTTTTTTCATTTTCACGAATTGTTTTGATCTACTTTATCCATTTACAATGAATGATGTAAGAGATAACGCATATTGTATGCATTGATTGTGCTATGTTGATATATATATATATATATATATATATATATATATATATATATATAACATTAAAGTTATACAGTTAATTAATAATGTATTAAAACACGTCGTAATTGTAAAATATACTACTACTACTTTTGAATACAAAACCTGAATATTAATTTAAATTAAAATTGTCCCTAGCTTTACAGTTAAAATGAAATATGTTTTAGACTAAACGGAACAGAAAATGTAATGTGCAAAAATTATCTAGCGTTAAGCCATAATTTAAAAATAATATAAAGAATACAATCTTACTAAGTGAATTAATCTATATATATATATATATATATATATATAATCAGTATAAACTAAATAATATATACATACTCAGAACGCTTCGAGTACTGCTCAAAATTTTCCATGAAATGAGTTGAGCTGAGGCGTATTGCCATTAGAGTCTTTGATTATATCCACTGTCATGCACAAGCTTATGTTTTTTGATAAATTTTCTTTTAGATGAAACCCATTTGTTACTTCCTACCTAACCACATCAAATCTGTCATTATAAAATGGACGACATGATAAGTTGGAAAATTATATTAACTTGAAGTCAAATGCCAGAGTTTAGATTATATATATTGTCATTATAATAATAAAATTGGATCAGATAGCAGAAGAAATTCATTCAGTAGACCGGTTTCAACTTTAATGGAAACTCATCAAGTATTTTCCATAATTTGCAGCGAATGGGAATTAATGCGGGAAACATTTGCTGCGGAGTCTGCGACTCCATTCACTGTATAACCCGTGCCACAATTTTCAATCATAAATCATTAAAAAAATTATAAGACATGATTAAATGTAACAGAGGTGTCTAATACCTCATTCATTATATATGCAATGCGGTTTCCTTCTCGCTAGTTTAATTGGCCGCCAAGCAGAATATTCTGCTTAATTGTATTAATACAAATGAATATTAATAATAATATAATAATAATAAAAATTATTATTATTATTATTATTATTATTATTAGTATTAGTATTAATAATATTGAAAACTATTAATACTACTACTAATAATAATATTCATACTACTACTTTTACTACTACTACTATAATAATATAAATAATAATAATAATAAAAATTACGCATAATGACTATTGGATGTTGTCGTATAATTGTCGTTATACAACTGCGTTTCGTTATTAAACCAAATTAAATCTTTAAAAAAAACGTGTGTACAAAGTGATCTAATTTGAACGAAGTAACCTTTTTTATGTTGCGCGGACTTCAATTTGCGCAGAATGGTATGTTCAATTTCGTCGTCCAATCATTTTTTGTGTATTTCCGTTTGCAATTTTGCAAACTTTATTGTGCTCCACTGTCGTTACCACATGATTTTAAAATGAACAACTTAAATTAGGTAGCCAAATGTAAAAATTCACCTGAATTGGAAGTCAAGTGCGTAGTGGCATCCTGTGGAGTGTAGTTGACAAATGAACCATTTTGTCTTGAATTAGGCGAGACCATAATTGGCAACGGAGATGTGTCAGAATTTCTAATTGGTGACGGGCACAAAGATTGTATACTCCAATCTTGACTGGTATATTGTAATGCTTCATTTACTAGACATCTGTCCGCCTCAGAAGGTTCACCAACTACGAGACTTTTGGTACCAGACGCGGAAATATGACCAGACGGGCCATGAATGCCAACAAATGCAGCGGGACTGACCGATTTCCCATTAATATTTGACGAGGTGTAGTTGAAAGTCTCCATTGGCGGTTCAAAGAAACTTTCACTTATTTGTGAGTTGCGTGATGCACAAAAATTAAGACGCGTTCTGCGAAGTCTTGTCACGTCGTTTAAACATCGAGATGAAACCGATGCAGTGATTTGGTTGTGCTTCGGATCTTCAAGGTTTGATGTTCGATAATCGACGGCCAACGAGCGTGGTGACAGAGCCCCACTAACCACTCGTTCTGATTGTGTGGTCAATGCTGAAAAATAACATTTTGTTAACAAAAGTAATACAAGTATTTAAAATATATTTCAATGATAAAATTTATTGTCAATTTAAACGATATATGCATGTTCATAAATAATAAAATCAATGACTGCGTTTAATTCTTACTATGTTGTCCGACTAGCTATTTCAATTGGATTGGTGTTTATCTCAAGCTCGCAAAATAGATTTATAGAATTAATTTCACCACCCGCGAAATCATTGTTTTTTTATTTATAATATTTCCATAAATGCGGCAGACGTTTAAAAAAATATATTGTAATTAACAGAATTGAAATTGTGCACCCGAAAAGTTAGAAAACGGTTTACTGAAAACACTAAATGATTTAACAAAAAAGAGTTGGTGATTTTACAAGCACACAAACCAAACTAAATATATATAAAAGTTATAATCGAAAATGCGTACAATTTTTTAAGTCGAATATGACAAATACATCGTGAGCACGTCAAAAATTTCGATAAAATCCATGTTAGCTCCAGTATATACCTTGATTTTTCAGTGATACCCCATTTATTCAAATTCATTGTAATGTGAAGCTGAATAAAGTGTGAATTAGAAAGTCATTTGATAAAATTTGTAGTTATTTTAAGTCTGTAATCAAAGCCAAAATAGAAATGATAACGATAATGAGATTTATTGTTTTAAATATACCTATTGGGTTGAATTGAAATAAGTTTGGCATGATTTGGAGCAGGTTATTTTATTAAAGGCGAGTTCATTTCTGGGTGTTATTTGTTGAAGAATAATGGACTAGTAGTTTACACGGCATGATCTAGAATTCTGTTTAGTTTGGCAAGATTATAATAGATTTACTGAAGTTCTAAAATTAGATTTGCATGAAGAAAGCGTCGTCGAACAACGCAGTTATGCGTAGTAATGCGATGAATGATCTTTGTCAATACGAATTTTTTTGTATCTGATTTCCTGAACCAATTTTACAGATATGACTTAAAATTTCTGTTCTATAGATGATGCAGCCTAAGCTGTCAGGAGGAATTCTAAAGGGCATCCGATGTAACTTGTACAGTGTTTTTAACAAATCAGTGAAGAAGAGAGTATGATCACAAAAGGAAACCTTAATAATAACAAAAATGCTGTGCTGTTTTTTGGGGTCATTTAGAATTTAGCAAACCAACAGCTGAACAAAAAATTTATCGTTTGCAGTTTGAAAACACGAGAAGATTAAATGACTGTACGTTTTATTTATTATCGACCCAAGCAATGAATGAATCATTATTTAATTGGCAAAATTTTCAATTGTTAATTGTTAAAATGGAAAGAGTTTAAACTGTTGTTTAAGGAACAAATATATGACAAAAATTAAACCACCAAGGCAGAAACTAATTGTTATTTGAAGCTGTAAACTGAGTTAAATATTATACATATTCTGAAGGCAAAACAGAAAATAATTCTAATTATATGCACAAATGTTTTACAACACAATTCAGATTTCTCATTTCATGGCTTCAGATCAACAAAAGGTTAGCTTAATCTCTAGATTCCATTAAAATCCATAATTTATATATTTATAATGTGCGAGAATCTTCTTTTATGTGACTGGTCAATAACTGACTTTTATTGATGTGTGGGTTTACAAAAAAGAATTTTTTTTAGACATTTGTTGGTCTTATCTCTGTTTTTCTGAAAACATAGGATAAAAATTTCGTAAATATTACTCAACCAAGAAAAAATGTTTCATTGTTTATAGTCAAAACAAAATAACAGATTAGATTAACGCAATATTAGGAATTTTTCTGCTCGCGTATACCAAGGTAGAAAAAGTTAATTCTCTCCAATATATTATGTAAGTATGAAATCATGCATGGTTGCGTATATATATGGGCTCGAATGTGGGTTTCGACGATTCGAATTTTCAGAAGTCATATTTCATCTTTTCTTAGATTTAAGGGATTATCGTGAATGGATTTGACAAGGAATGTAATCAAATAGATCAGTTTTAAACAATTCCTTTAGTTGCCGTATGTTCTGCATGGAAATGTACGGTATGTTAGTACATTCCCAAGGTTAAGACCAGGATTACTGTGTCGATAAGTTGATAGATTAATATTATCTCATGCCCTTCGGATATCCACGGGCAGAGGATGTCTTTCCGAATGTTTGAGACAGCACTAACTCTTGGTGTATATATATATTGAAAGGAAGCAGGTGTCAAAGGAAACTGGCCCGCGCTACCTACTAAGCCTGAAGCACTTTGGGGCCGGTGGAAATAGAGTATCTATTAATAAGTGTTACATAATACGAAGCGTGTATCATTCATGTAGCAATAGCAACCTTTGAGGCCGAGAGGGCTCCAATTGTCCTATTTAAGACTGAAGTGTATACAAGAGCATTTCTTCGCAAAAGTGAAAGAATTAAATGAAGCAATCAGCATATTCATGGAAGCAGCCTTTGAGCTTTAAATTTTGACTTATTAAATTGACGCGCTTTACACGACTAAATTCCTATAAATAATAAGTCTGTATAATTCCCCTAGAGAACAGCCAGTTAAATGGGTGAATAGGATCCACCATCTCACCAATATTGAAATTCGGGAACATGCCAAAAAGATAGATCCTTTGGATCCAGAGATGAGGAATAGCAGAGCACTCCAAATATTGTTTATAATCATTTGGCTTTCGAAGAAAAGGATGTATGAGAAACGTCACCACACGTAAGGATTTTTATTAAAGTTAAATTTTTAGAACTCTTCAATGGACAACCTATAATTATTCAATTGGATACGGGAGCTGATATGTCGGTAATACCATTTTCTTTGTCGTTAAACAACGTGAAGCCTACAAGAGAAAATTTATATCATGTATCAAGCCCAGAAATCGGGGCTGCGGGCGAATGATATAACAAATTTTTATTAAAGAATGATATCTTTATAAGAAGTTTTTTGTAGTGAATATTAAAACGTCCCTATTTGGGCTTGATATCATTAGGGATTGTGTTAATACGATCGATTGTCAAAATAAACTTATATGTCTCTTGAGACCGAAAAGCACGAATTACATAAAGTCGATATGCAGCCTAAGGTGCAAGTAGTGACCAGTTTTCTGCCTGGGCGTTTTAAAAAGTTCCAAAGTTAATACAACACAACATTACAACTCTCTGATTGCAGCAAATATTCAGGGCCAACGTACGTTAAATGAATTTTACGATCTACCATAACATATGGTGCTCCTCCCTGAAAACTAGCAACACGGACTCGTACAACACAAGATATGATAGAGGCCGGTGTTCTTCAACCATTCTCATCTGTTTTTCGAGCTCCCATGATTTACGTTACAAATATGAAGATTCGCTCTCACCGGCGGCTGATTTCCGCAATTCAATTCAGCGACCAAACCCGGCTCTTATCCCCTGCCAACTCTGCATGATCTGATCCTGCAGCTAGCGAGAGGCAAACGGTTCACGATGCAACAACCGTTGTCAAATGTAAACGGTGCAAAAATATCATTTCGTTGCACGGAGGAGGTTCATGAAGCGTTTATCCTATGTAAACAATAATTAGGATACGCAACTATTTTGACTTTTGCAGTAGGTAGTATGTCAAATGTTACAGACGCGTGAGATAATCTCATAGGAACAATCCTACAAGTGGACGGACGTCCGGTGCAATATATTAGTCGCACAACGCTAAGGCGAAAAAAACTATACGTCACAGAAAGTAATTACTGACAATACGAAAGTGGAGTTATTTTATCATCGATGTACAAATGGACGTTTTTATCGATCATAAAGCGATCATTGGTTTTTGTAAAGAAACAAGTACACCAAGCCATTGAAGAGCTCGAGGAATATGATGTAACCATGCATCATAGAGGCGGTATCGAAAATGCAGCAGACTATGCGCTCAGCAGAACATAAAACATATCCGCGCAAACACTTACAAGTCGGAGAGATATGTAGCAAAAGAAAATTTTGTGACCGAGAATCCACCAATTGTCCTGTCTAAGACTGAAACAGAAAGTTCACGACGAAATTCAGGAATTAAGATAAAGCAGTCAACAAAATGATGGAAGCAGCCTTCGGGCTGTAGAATTGAATATAAAATACTAAATTCAATGAATTTTATCAAAGCCGACATTTATAAAAAATACTAAATATTTGTATTTCATTTACCTAAATGGACGCGCTTTATATGAGCAGCTCCTATAAATAATTTATTATGAATAAAGCATTTTTGTTGGGCAAATTGACTTCTGACGTATTGGAATAATTATTCTGCAAATTTTGTGCAAAAATGAGCACTTTGATTGTTTAGTTAGAGATAATTAATTCTCGGCTAGACGACCGAGCCGATATAGGTGAAGTCAACAATTCGCTCCTGTCAAATACACAAATCTATGAAGCCCATGTTGAAATCTATCGATCAGAAGTATCCCGAAAGACAGAAGAATAATTGGACGGAAAATGTCGTAAATATGGTGATCAAACTATGCCAAATTTTCGTCATTCACTCATGTCGAATAAACATGAATTTCAAGTGAATATCCACTATCATTGGGCAAAACATATCGTGCATCTAAATTTGCGGACCAAACTGCGATGATAATATGAATGTTATTAAATATGCACGAAATACCCATGTTGGTCACACATGGTAAATCAATAATAGACAGGTTTATTTATATGTAGTTTAACATTACATTTCTTAACAAATAGCAATGCCCTTCATTGCAGGACAGACATTAAATACTGTAAATATTATCTGTTTAATGTTAATCAAAAGATTTTTCGAACCTCAGATATTGACTTTTTGCAATATCACAACAAATCCAAATTTTGTAATTTGTATCTATTACGTCTGTGACATGATTTTGTTGTTATTTGAATTTTAATTGTTCAATACTTGATTAGATTAAAAATAAAAATAACAAAAATATTGAAGCCTTTCATTGTTTATCTAGCGAGGGATGTCTTTTTTAGATATGTTTATTATATGTCTTCCTTAATCATGCTTTATAATTCTAGATTTGCTGATTTAAAATGCTACCTTAAACACACTTTTCAATTAGTCCATGTGTGATCTCTTTAGTATTTGTTTCCTTTTTATAGTTCTTGCTTCTTGATTGTGAACAAGTTTCTCTTTGTATATTATTTTAATAACCTGTCTCCTTCATTATGCAAACTATAAATAAACTAAAGTATTACAAATTTATTGATCAAAAAGGCATAGGCGAATACGACTACATGTTTTTATCTTTGCTCTGAAACTTCTCAAGTCTTCCTATTCATATAACTTGAATTAGGCAGAAACTAGAAGTTTTTCTCCATTTCATATTGTCGTCAATTTCTTAAAAGACTGGCATTTAGCCCATCTCTGCATCGCAGCACTTGACGTTTTAATTATACTAATTTAATTAATTATCTTCGAAAACCCTGGAACAGTCAACTCATGTCTACGACTAAACGCTAATGCCCGAATAAGCATTTCTCTTTCTTTCCATTCGCTGCATAATCTTAGTGCAAGTTGAATATCATTTAAACGAAATTTTCATTAACGATTTGTAGTTAAGCGAAGTCATCAGTATACTGCACGTGTTCCAAATTGCTAGTTGGACGACTTACATTTCAGCATTGAACTTACCGTCTAGAAAGTGTGCAAAAAACATCAAAAGTTAAATTGTTTTAATAATAGTGGCTTTTTATTTTAATTTGATTTTAAAAAAAGATTGTTTGGCATCGCATTTCTGGTTCTTATTAATTACGGCCAAAATTCTTCTTTTCGAAAATATAAAACATCTATTCGCCTGCCGACGTCGTGCGATAGCTAGATTACTGCTCAGAAATTTACCGTAAAATATTTGCCAGATTAGAGCTGAACGAGAACTGCGTTGCTATCAAAGTGGATTCTGCAGCATCCACAAATCCTGTGAAGTCAATCAAAGATCACGCTTCTACGAAAGTCTATCTTTGCATCTATTTTTTAAAACAAAATGATACCACTACTAAATGGAAGCGATAACATTTTAGAAACCCATTCATAATTGACATATTTAGCTTTCACAAGATCCTAAAAAAATATTTATTTGTGTAGTCAACTTGGGCTGCTTAGCACAGCAGAAAGCCGCTTTGTGCGCAACATAAAGTGTGCAGTCCGCATTTCATAAAAAATTGAATCGTTAGTGACATTTTAATAGTACAGCGACTGGCTTCAAATGATGTCAGACATAGCGATGTATGTGAATCATATAAACAAAATTTTTCAACAAAATTATCCACCTCGATCCTTTGAAACTGGAAAGCCGCGACCGTCTGCTGCGGAAATAGCGATAATGATATTCGGTTTGCTTGTTCCCCCACTCATGGACTTCAAACTGCTCACAAGACAATTGTTGTTATCCTCTAATGGAAGTTGTTCCGGGGTATCCATTGATGAGCTCTTGAGACGCCAATTCTTCACTTTATTTAAAAAGTTAAAAAATAAAAAGATGCAAGTCAACCAACATAATCTAGAAAACATTTAGAATTAGTTGATATGATTATTACATGATGTGTGTTGTGACTGAGACATGTGATGAAATGCGGACTAAAAAACCGATGACGAATATACCAGGCGAAAAAATTACAACAAACAAACTTTTCGAAACATTTGCAGTTATTGTGGATTTGACCGCAATTGAAAGCATTCTTAGGTCGGTAAAATTTTGAATTTTGATCATTTTCAGGAGCTCTGATTATTGGCCTCGATTGATGGGTTCTCACTTGCTACTTCTTTTTTAAGCCTTCCATCAGCTGATTGTTTGAAAATGACGTTGGAACAAGATTTTCCAATGTTCTTTTTCCTAATTTTCGAGGCTTCTTTTCAAGTCTCATCTTCAGGGTTGACACAATACGCCGAGGAATAAAACACAACTTGTGGCAAATGTTGTTTTTTATTCCTGTGCGTATTGTGTCAACCCTGAAGATTAGACTGGAAATGAAGTCTCAAAGATAAGGTGAAAGAAAAATGGAAAATCTTGTTCCAACATCATTTTCAGACAATCAGCTGATGGAAGGCTTAAAGAAGAAGGAACAAGTGAGAACCCTTCCATCGAGGCCAGTAATCAGAGCTCCGAAAATGATCAAAATTCAAGATTTTACCGACCTAACAGTGCTATCAATTGTCCCGAACAAGAAAAATGCGATCAAATCCACAACAAGAAGGACAGCACCGCGCAGAGATACGTTTAAATAATACTTAAATAAAAAAAATACGACCAGACAGTGATTTGATGTTATTATTATCTGATTTTTGTTGTGACTGAGCCATGTGATGAAATTTAGACTGAAAAAGAATGATGCTAATAGCACCCAAATATTTACAACGAAAAAAAATTGTAACTCAGCCAGTATTTTTCAAAACACAGATCAGGTTATTTTAAATTATCAGTTTTCTAAATTTGTTCATACCCTCATCTGGTTTTATGATTTACCAATTTGTGGTTATCGTTAGAAATTACTCTCTAAAATTTCATTGTAATTAATATAAATATTAGTCAGAAATATTTTTTAACAAAATAAATGAGAAATCTGACGGATACAAAATTCACATAAATTTTGTTTTTAATGAGCTTGATAATCTAAAAAATTCAGCAGACGGTATACCAGTTTGCAAAATTTTTGCTTCTTTGGAAAAAATCGGATATTATAAATCCATTGTGTTGGTGTCATGTACCGACTCGGAAACCATAGTGTTAGTATCGTGTACCTATTCAGAAGCCATAATATTATCCTCAGAAACCGACTCAACAGCCATTGTCTTAGAACTCTTCCCATACTTGGTATATATTGTGTATAGTATGTTGGCTTTTAAGTCACATTTTCGAAGACTTTATATAAAATTATCTCCAATACTGCAGGTTTACACATTCGTTTCGGAGATCTTACCGTCCAATTGTCGCAAATTACTCACCCGAATATGTAGTGGGTATAGGGCGAAATACGGGCCCCTACTGATGTGAATGGCCAGTAAGCACGAAATGAATGTACACATACTGACATGGATCCAGTTTGAACCAATTTTTTCTGGGTACACAGCACCATATACACAACGGTATATATATTTTAATTCTTCGCAGCAAAATTGATCTAATCTAATAACGAGTTAAAACTGCAACATATATATATATATATATAATGAATATTTTTGAAGTTTAAACTATCTTCCCTTCGTTTGTAATTTGCTTTGTATTTGACACAAATATCAGGTAAATATCTTCTCTTCAGTGAAATTTGCAATGTTCGTCGAGCGCAAGTTTCACTCAAGAACCGAATAGTTATACAACCATTTAAAAGGAGGATATTTATTCAATAAATGTTTGTAAAATTTTAAATCAATTCGAAAGTTATTAACAATCGTATTTATTGGTTTTGTGGTAATAAGTTTACTATACTTATTGATTATCAAGTCACAAAACGTAGCAACAGTTGTTGATTTTGCACTGATGTTCCTGACTTTTTTGGAAATAAAGTGGCTGATATTGCACAAGTTGGTGAAATTTATCTATTTTTATATTAAATCAAAATGTAAACAATAGAGTTATTATCCAATGGTCATGCATACAGCGAATCAAATGAGTGTATAAAATAAGCTCCTCATCAAATTATAAATAATTTGAATGTTATTTATAAAATTTAATTAAATTTGCAAAATTTTAATCTAATTATTTATCTTGCATTACTTTAAATTCTGCACCTAATATACCTCCATTGCACAACTTTCGTATAGAGAAGCGTTGTAATGATGGCAAACTTAGCCAATAATTATCATTAAAGATGTATACAATATTATTACTATTATTATTATTAGTAGTAGTATTTTATTAATAATAATATTATTATTATTAATAAAATTAACTTTGTTATTATTAATTACATTATTCTTATTTTTATTATTATTATTATTATAATTTTTATTATTATTAGTATTAGTAGTAGTAGTATTAATAGAAATAGTAGCAGTAGTAGACGAAGAAGAAGAAGAAGTAGTAGTATCAGCAGTAGTAGTGATACGTTTAACTATGATTAATAAAAATATTATGTACGTACGAATCTCGTTATGTAAATTAACAAATGCCCCACTTAAACATACAAAAATTATTAATTTTTATATTTTCCGTTATCTACATTTCTACATATTGCCAATTTGCCAATTTAAAACCATTTAAGTACACATTTTTTTTGATAGTCTAAGCATTATAACTATTAAATTTACAATAAACACTCAAACCACATCAGAAGGGACAACTATTACAACAGATATTTTAATATGACCATTTAGTATGCGAGATTGCGAATTGACCTTATTTGTATTCAAATGAAATTCTTTAATTATTTTGCCTGATTTGTGCTATCTGGCTTATGACTATCTAATATAATGACGGTTACATTCACAAAAGTGATTTGAGCAGCATTTCACACTTTCATTGCTTGGCTATCTTCAATACTTATCACCTACAATGTCATCATTTTATTACCGGTGAGTTTTATTTATTTGGCTCCCAATCCTTAAATGTGATGATATCTCCAAATAGGTCATTTCACACGGTAAGTATATACCAAATACTCTAACTTAATTAAGGAGTAACTTAAAATTCAGTCACAGAAATTCAATTTTTTTCTTTTATGTAACAGTTATTGGTCTAAATTAAATCAAGTTTGGGTTTGTGATATAAACTCCTGTCCCATTATGTGCAAACATTTGCCAGCACAAACTAAGCATTGTATAATGTGGAAAAGGCAGTTCATCCAGCAGACCGGTATCGTCCTAATTGAGAACACATCAAGTACAGTCCAGAATTTACCGCGGACAGGTGTTTAAATCATGATCGCAAACTTTATTTAATGGTTTGTTATCATCGCTCGTCCAAACTATGCTCATTTAGTTATAGCTGAACAAACATTCGCGATTAGAGCCTATCTAGAGAAACATCTGTTAGATATTTTGAAATAAACCAGTCAGATGCATAAATGGACGGATTAAAGGAGTATCGTACTTAATTTACTAGTTTGTTCCTAAGACTTCAAAGAATTGTGAACCGAAGAACGATACCGTAAAGTTTTCCGAAATATGTACTTCGCAGAGAGTTACTGGACGTTTTCCTGTGCTAGCGGTAGCACAGGTAAGGCTATATTATCAAACAAAATTTCGCAGACATGTCCTTTTAAGTAAAGTTAACTTGAATATAGAAAGTAATCACTTTGAAAATTTTTTAATTCCACAATTGCTGCATCTCAGAAATATTTACCTCTATATTTCCATGAGAATTGTGTATCCCAACGTACATAATATAACAAAATATTAGAAATTTTAAATATAACCCGGTATAGAGCATAACTTAATTTACATCACTAATTGGTCATTAAATCTTTAAAAATAGCACTTATCTAGAAAAATTAATTTAAAACGACACCATCTGCGAGTTTATTAAAAGAACATGGGGATGTCTGACGGCGATAAAAATTACTTATAATCAAGGTTAAGATCTTGTTTTGAACATCTAACCTATTATATACAAAAAAATTCAGTATAAACTAGGTATTGTATAGTGTGGAAAAGGCAATTCATCCAGTAGACGGGTTTCGTCCTTATTTGGAACTCTTCTCCTACTGTCCAGAACTTGCCACGGACAGGGCTCGAACATGGGTACGCCAGCTTCAGAATCTGGTGCTCTAACCACTTAGCCAACCTGCTGCTACGATATAGGTATTATAATTCATAATTTGCTGATTCATCTGCACACATTATAATTATTAATTTCTGAAATTAATTATAATAAGGTGGCTTAAGAAATACATAGTTCAATTGAACGCAAATAAATTGAAATTGGATTTTATAACAAAGTGAAACAATGTTGTTTTATTTACTCTAGCGTTAACTGAACTGCAATAAGGCACATTTGTGAAAGCAACAAAGGCTAAGTTTGGATAATTATAAACATTATAGAAAACCAGGAAATTAGCGAAAGGCGTAAATGTCGAGGCACACAAGCAAAAAAAACATAACCAATATATTCTAAATTGTTTAAAATTTGATCACTATATATACCTGTGTAGAAAGAATTTTTCAACTGACTATTTCGGCAATATGAAGCTCGTATTAATTACTATGCTTAAAAACACGTGGAAAGCAACTTAGTGTAGTGTATGATTTTGCAAATATCGCGCCAGGCTATTAATGAAATGTGTTACATTTCCAGTGGAATCTAAAGTGAAATGTCAAATGGTTTTCCTTTATCAGATGTTTTAAAACAAAAATATACTTAAATATAATTTTTTTCGTCTTTTATTATTTTTCTATACAAAGAACCTTCCAATTTAAAGCAGTTTAGATTTAAGGATGTAAACGTAACGTTTTAATCATTGATTTAAAAACTTATTTATAATATGTATCAAAATTATTTGCCGAAATAATTTAGTCATACCTGAATTCTACTGACCTCAACATCACACAGTATATATGCGTATGTGTTTGTGCGTGTAAAGTTCTTTCTCGCTGTATGAGAAAGTGATGTGTGAAATCTGGCCGTTCTTGTATTGATAAATTGACAGTTTATCAACTTTTCTTATTGTTCGTTGTTACGTATCCGAATCTTATATTCGCGATTCCCTCCAAATCAATCATAGTCTTCAAATTGTCATGTTTGTGCGGTGGAATATATATATGACGAACGAATAAGCAATTGAACAACAGATTCCTGGAAAATTTACCGCAAAAATTGATTAAAAAGGCTTGGCACCGTCAGAAATATCAGCTATCTCCTATCATATATTGGAACCGGGCACCTAATCAATTTGACCAATTTCTCAATTATGCTCATAGCAAAATCAGAAAAATTATATATATATATATATATATACATATATATATATATATATATATATATATATATATATATATATATATATACGAAGCTCTTAATATAAAAAACAAGCACCTGGCCTAAACATACAAAAATGTCATCAACTTGATATTATAATCGACTGGCAAGGAATTAGAAAACCAAACCACAAATATCTGCATCCAAGCAAGGCCAAACACCACCTCCTCCAGACTTAACACACATTCGATCGGATTAACAAAAAACTGAAAAAGAAACATCAGCAGCACATACGGTATGACAACCATTGTTAACAGCGACAGAAAGTTCGGAAGGATATAATCATTCAACACTGAAATCCACACACTCTAAGCTCTTACCAAGTGGATAGCACAAATTTAAGGAACATGGCGATGCGAAAGACAACACTCGGGAAAAAACCATTTGTACACGTTATAGCCATCAATGCCAAAATTTGGTAAACCCTCAATCCATCAACACAAGAATGACTACATCTCATACATAATTTTGCCATACAGCAAGAAAGACCTTTATACTCAAATTGACGGACTCAATGACACACAGACATATACGCATATGTACTTACTAATCACCCCAAACAAGAGATAGTAATAAACACGAGTCAGACTAGTTGCCACTTACATAATCAAATGTAAGCCCAGGTAGGATATAAATGAAGAGTGTAAAGTGAAGCTTAGAAGTCTCTAAATAAATGGCCATTATCTAATTTTTTATTAATGAGTTTTTATTCCTAATATGATATATATATATATATATATATATATATATATATATATATATATATATATATATATATATATACAAAATTAAAAATAATATTAATATGAAAGAAATGTTGTTGTTTATGATTTGCACTTTTGGTGACAGTGTAAACTGCAAGATAATTTGATTTATTGAATATTAACAATTCAAAGGTGTTCTTTGTTGCACAGTGCGATCATCACATTGAACGTATTCAGGATTTTACTTCATGGATGGTAGATTGACACTAACAGTTCCACAAAGGTTTGATAGTTCCTCATTTCCATGTACGTACTGAGTTTGCTTATAGATACTGTGTATCTTTTGATGTGTGGTATCGAAACGTCACCTGAAAAACAAGATTAGATCAAATTCTGTGAAAAACTTCGGCATGAGGGGACGAATTAGCACACAGCCACCACAAAGACGATCTCAACGTGTACTTAGAAATGAAGATCAATCAGATCTTTGCGAAACTGATAGTGAAAATCTACCACCGAGGGAAAAAAATTGTGGTAACGTTAAATTACACATTAATTCCTTAATTATTGTGGTGTTTTTTTCAATAAATGTAAATTACGCTTTTGCAAAAGACACGTTTTTTGTGGCACATTTACCACTTCGCCAACATGGCATACAAACAACACAAATTTCAAACTGTAAGGTAAAGGATTTGTCCAAGCGATATTTTTTGTTAATCTTTCAAAATGAATATGCAAGTTTTAAGCATATACCAGTAAACAGATTTTGGAATAATACGATCAGAATCGAATGATGTTTCACGCGCTTTTTTCCAGTGTCAAACTCAAAATTTAAGCAAATATAAAAAAGAAGTTATCTTGAAAATTGTATCAGATATTATTTATGATTCAGAAACATTATTTTCTGAAATTTAACTCAATACGTGGTACCCTTTGAATGTAAAAAGATTAAAAGAAACTTTGTCAGATGCTAGAACCGAATCTTTTTCGTTTTCTTCTCAATTATCGGAAAAATTAATTTATATATATTTATATATATATATATATATATATATATATATATATATATATATATATATATAATTAGGAAGAAATAACACATTAATAGGAAAGTGGATAATGACCATTTATTTCGAGAATTCTGAACTTCGAACTACAATCGTTCATTTGTACATATTCTGGATTTTTATTTGAATATGTGGGTGGCAACAAATATGCCTTGGATTTCTATTTCTTGTTTTGGCTGATTGGTAAGTGTGTATGTTTTTGTATCTGTGTGTGTGCCTGTTTCCATGTAAAGGTCCTTTCCACTGTATTGAAAAGTGATGTCTGAAATCTGGCCTTTATTGTATTGATGACATGAGAATTAACCATCTGTTCGAATTATTAACTGTTACGTGTACGAGTGCTATTTTTCCGAGCGTAGCCTTACATTTCACTATTTTGCGCAAATTTGTGTTCTTCAATTGGTAACAGCGCAAGAGCGGATTGCATTTTTAAACGTTCACATTTTTTAGAAATTTCTGTCACCGTATGTGCATCTGTTTTTTCCACTTCAGGTTGTTGCCAATCCGATTGAATGTTTGCTGATTCTAGTCGAGGGCCTTTTCGGTCTTGCCTGGATACTAGTAAATTGTTGTTGAATTTTGTTTTTCGTGCCCAGTCGATTAGAACATCTTGTTGATGAAACGTTTAAATATTTAGGCCAGGTGCTTGTTGTTTTATATAAAGGGCTTCATAAATAAATAATAATTTTTCTGATTTTGCTTAGTGTATAATTGAGAAATTGGTCGAATTGACTGGGTGCACCGTTTCAAATATATGATCGGAAATAGCTGATTTTCCTGACGGTGCCAAGCCTTTGTTAAACAATTTATGTTGTAAATGTTGCTGGATTCTGTTTATCAATTGATTCTTCGCACGTCCGATATGTGCTACCGTACATACATGAGAATTTGTAGACTACGCATGATTTTGAGAGAATTGGCATTTGATCTTTGGCATCCAAACTCATGATTATCTGTATACTAAATGTGACATTAACTTTATCACTGGGTAAATTCTCCTTAGCTATTCTTTTCACCAGCCGTGCAATTATTGAGGTTGGTGCATCGCCACTTAATGATAAGTTTAGGAAAACCTTCTTGACGGTATCCTCTTTAGTGCTAATCTGCTGTGGTCTGATACTGACATCAATGAATCGCTTTGGGTAGTTGTTCGTTAGCAAAATTTTCCTGAGGTAGGTCAGATCTTCCTCGCTCTTGTGTTCGGAGCAGATCGTCCTGATTCTGTTTACTTGGTTGTTTACTAAGTTTCTTTTGTGGGGTTTTGGCACACTGCTTTTGTGATGAATGTATTGCCCGGTGAATGTGAATTTTCTATATATGGCCAGTTTCAAATCACCATTTTCTTCTCGATTGAGTTGGATGTTTAGGAACGGAAAACTATTGTCTTTCTCTATCTCAAGAGTGAATTTTGATATCTGGATCGGCTCCATTTGCTTGTTTGAAGATTTCGGAGGAGTCTGCTGCTTCTGAGATGCTGCTTTCTGAGAGACGGCAAACGGAAAAGTCATAAAGGCGTGAGAGCCTTAGGAGCTCCCTCGATGCGGCCTATTATGGAAATGATAAACGCCCCGCAACATAAACTAGCTAAGTGTCTCTGCAAAATACTTCAACCAAGACGAAACATCCTAAATGCAAACACAGTCAAGGACTCTTTCGAGCTACGAAATGAATTGAAAGGTGAAGAATATTCTACAGAATGAAATGGTTTAACTTGACGTCTCATCCTTGTTTACAAACATGCCACTGGATAAGACAACGGAGATCATGTGTTACCTTATTAAAAATGAGTTTTATTATTTCCCTATAGACACCAATGACATCAAAGACCTCATATTAGCATGTACAAAAAACGTGCAATTTATATTTTAAGGGATAATCTACCGCAAGATCAATGGTGTAGCTATGGGAAGCTGCATTGTACCACTCCTGGCAGACGTATTCATGCATCATCTTGAAAAAACGAGCCCAAAATGTATAATAGACCAGTGCGCACTCTACAAAAGGTATGTAGATGATGTATCGTTGTTCATTTCAGAAGCAGCAAACCTCTCCGAAATCCTCAAACAAGCAAATGAAGCCGATCCAGATATAAAATTCACTCTCGAGTTAGAGAAAGTCAATAGTTTTCCTTTCCTTGACATCAAAATCACTCGAGTAGAAAATGGGGATTTGACACTGGCCATATATAGAAAATCCACTTTTACCGGGCAATACATTCAATACAACAGCAGTGTGCCAAAATCCCATAAAAGAAACTTAGTAAACAACCAAGCAAACAGAATCAGGAAAATCTGATCTGAACACAAGATCGAGGAAGAACTGGGCTACCTCAGGAAAATTTTGCTAATGAACAACTACCCAGAGCGATTCATTGATGTCAGCATCACACCACGGCAGATTCGCAATACAGAGAATACAGTCAAGCAGGTTTTCCGAAACTTACCATTTAGAGTCGACGTATCAATCTCAATAATTGCACGGCGGCTGTATGGAATAACTAAAGAGGACTTTCCCAGTGTTAAAGTTAATATAACATTTAGTACACAGATAATCATAAGGTTGGATGCCAAAGATCAATTGCCAATTCTCTCCAAATCATTCATAGTCTACAAATTCTCATGTATGTGCGGTAACACATATATCGGACGTACGAAGAAGCAATTGATAAACAGAATTCAGCAACATTTACCACAGAAATTGATTAACAAAGACTTGGCACCGTCAGGAAAATCAGCTATTTCCGATCATATATTAGAAACAGGGCACCCAGTCAATTCGACCAATTTCTCAATTCTACATTAAGCAAAATCAGAAAAATTATTATTTATTTATGAACCCTTTTATATAAGACAACAAGCACCTGGCCTAAATATTCAAAAGTTTCATCAACATGATAACAAAATTCAACAACAATTTACTAGTATCCAGGCAAGACCGAACAGCCCCTCGACTAGAATAAAAAAAAACATTCAATCGGATTGGCAACTTACTGAAGAGGAAAAAACAGATGCACATGCGATGACAGAATTTTCTTAGCAATATGAGCGTTCAACAATGTAATTCGCACTTGCGCTGTTACCAAGTGAAGAACACAAATTTGCGCAAAAAGTGAAACGAAGGGCTACGCTTGGGAAAATAGCACTCGTACCCGTAACAGCGAACAACTCGAACAGATGGTTAATTCTCAAGCCATCAATACAAGAATGTCTAGATCTCAGACATCACCTTTCCATACAGTGAGAAGGACTTTTACATGCAAACAGTCACACACAGACAGACACAAACCCATACACAGTTACTAATCAGTCAAAACAAGAAATAGAAAACCTGGCTGGCTGTAGCTTTGCTATGTTGTTTGACGACTGGTTAAATGCAATAGGATTGGTGTTTGCTTCAAGCTCGCAGACTTGGTTTAAAGAATAATTACCACCATCCGCGAAATCAATTATTGTTAAATTGAGAACCCAGAATGGATATAAATGAAAGATTGTAGAGCGAAGTTTAGTATTCTCGAAATAAAAGGTCATAATCCACTTTGTTATTAATGTGTGTTTTCTTCCTAATTAGATATATACTCTGTAATATTCGAAGGAAATGGACATTATATATATATATATATATATATATATATATATATATATATACAAAAAATATACATCTATTCAAAGTTTATATAAAACGGAAAAAAATATGGAGAGTGTGAAAGAAGGAAACATCTATTCACTTGCTACTATTATCTCCAGTTGTAGCTCACTGACTAAAAAAAATTTTCCTTCTCCTTGCTTAAATTACGCTGTAGTTTGTTCTTTCACAAAAGGTTATGTGTGAATAACACTTTTCTATTATTGTGTATAGAAAATACATTATAGGCCACGTCTGGAGAACAAACGTGCAAGTTTTCAATGAAATATTGTGTAATTGCAGATGCGCATTTGTCATTTAATTGAAAATAGTCGTTGACAGTGCGTCTTTCATTCGAGTAATTAACTGACGATGTACGTAAGTTGATCGCTAACTTGCGCATGTACATTTATAATTTAGCGTACCCATTAAGAAGCACGCTATTTTCCATAACTTTAAGCTTATATGCAATAAAAGAAGTGCTGTCGATAAATAAACATCTGCTAGGTTTATGTTAGCAGAAGAAGGCTTGTTCTGGCATTAAGAATGAACTTGACTTCATGCATGGAAATGATTGGTCGTTTCCTTATTTCACACTCTCTCCCCGTTTAACTTTTCTGTTTCCTCTGTCTTTTGATATATATATATATATATATATATATATATATATATATATATATATATATATATATATATATATATGTCTGTGTGTGCTTTTCTTTGCAGATATCTCAAGAGAACAAAATAAAATAAAATAAAATGTATCAATTTTTTTCTTTTTATCGTTAGAAACGGAAAAGGTACTTATAATTTATTAAATTTATGTATAATTGGCCACTTGAATGATTTAATTTTACTATGCTTATGAGTTAAAATATAATTTTATTTAAACGAACCTAATAATGGTTTGGGAAACGTAAATTTGTGCAAGATCACCGTATTGAATGTAATTATATATCTAACAAACAGTATGTAACTGTAATATATCTAACCCAGCGTTTTACTTAAAAGTCAAATTTTTATTGCACACTGTGAAATTGGATCGCTTTTTATTTTTGATAGTTTTCTTTATTTGATTTTGAGTTACCTTTCATTTTATCTGTAATCTCGGTTCATACCATCTATTATGGGATATTCAGTACTTTAGAAAAGATTATAAGTGATAGGCAGTTGCTTTATTTATTATTGAATCGATATCGGATTTTTATTTTTATTAAAATCATCTGTGTGAAAAACACACATACGAACACACACACACACAAACACACACACACATATATATATATACTATATATATATATATATATATATATATATAATATATATATAAGCATTATTACATTGTATAAAACAATAATATCAATTCAAAGACGTTAAATATGATTGTAAAACGCATACAGCGCAGCAAATGCATTGATAAATTCCATTTTAGCGCAACATTTTTATGTATGTTTAATCTAAGACAGCCTCAATTATGGCACAAATTCCCCCACCAAGCAGTCGTTAAAACAAAATACGAGAAGTATATTTAATTCTATTCATACGTTTTAATTTGCCCATGGTAAATAATTCATGTTAAAATTGAAATTTTTATTCTAAGTTAATCGCAGGAACCACTTTTGTTTACATTTTTTACATTTTTTACAATGGTAGATATTTTATTTTCCTTAACCTAATACCCATGCATATTATAACATATATAAATTTATTGTGTATACAATGTGCCGACATAAAATGCCTTTCGTTTCCATATTAAAATTTTTGTATACAAACTTAATTTGTTTAAAATCGTAGCCATATTGGACTTAATATTAGGAACTAAAGATTTATTTCTATTTTAAAGATCCTGCCCGGCTTACGAATAGTAAATTGTTTGCTAATTTATGTTAAAAATGGATTAAAAAAATACTGTACACAGTTCTAATTGTTTGGGTTTTTTCGTCTTAGTGGATTAATGATAAGTTGTTTATTAATAAGCAAAATTATTAAATTATTTTGTTGCGCTCTTTGTTTCATTGAAATTTGCACAAAATAAAACAAGTGACACTTCAAATATAATCACTCTTTCAATAATTGAATATTAGTTATATATTTTAAAATTTTGTTTAGCGGAAATGATGTACAGTTATTCTACACTCATTTAAGGCAGTTGATTAATTATTTTGATCATTCAAAAAAAATAATGTTAAGTTTTAGAATAACAAGTTTAAAAGATTCAATTTTATCTCTTAGACATACTGCAAAAGACGTTAAATAATTAAAATTCGAATTTTCCTTTCGACACTTTAAATAGAATAGCGTCGATGATATGAAATTATTCGAAACATAAGAGAAGGAAGGTTTGACATGTGATAAATATTTACAGGTATTAAATAATGTCTCAAAATGTAGAATGGTATGAAACCAGCTCTAGTGTTTTTTTCGGTATACCACAAATTCAGTAATGCAAATATAACCACCTTAATTTATTTTTAAAAAATGGTTGAGATCTAAGTTATTTTATCCAATCCAGATTTTACTATTTATAATTGAAAAAATACCCAGTTGTTTAATAGGAATCGTAAACATTTCAAATTAGAAATACATAGCATAATCAATCTTCAATAAAGTTATTTACGAATTTTCAGCAGATGAATAAATAGATTTAATAAATAGTAATATTTTCACTAACTAGATCCTGAATTTGTGAAATAGATTCATAAAAATCACTTAGTGTGCCATTCAAAGTGACGATGAACTCCAATGTCTTCAATTTTCTGTGTCAAGAAGTAAATTTTAGGATAAAGTTTAAAACTAATAATTGAGATGCGAAAAATTAAATACATTAATATTTAAATCGGCAATGAAATATTGAAAAGAGCTGTGTGACGAAACTAATCAAGTTCACAGGATATCATACACTTTAAAATATAAAGCAAATGTAGATAGTTTACATTTGCGGAAATTTGTAGAACACATATATAATAAATTCGAAATAATCTTTAATATCTAATGGGAACTTACAGCGAATTTTTTACTCGGAACCAATTAATTATAATTTTGATTTAAAAAGTAAAAAATTGCTTATAAAAGTTTCCTTATCCATCACTTTAGAAAAGATTGCTTATTAACTCCGAATTGATGATTTTATCTTTCATTTACTTAGATATTATTTAATTATGTAAGCCATTTCTTAATAAAATCAAAACATGATCAAAAATCGGTATTACGCTTTTTTTATTTTATGGAATAACATATTATGAAATAAGCATCGATTTATATGTTCGGAATAACTCGGAAACTGTAACATTGCATGCGAATATAAAAGCAACGCGATGATCAAACCAAAATAAAGCGGATGTACATTTCAAATTGTTTAAAGCATTCTGACATGGGATTGAACCAAACAAATTTTGAATGCAAAAATAAGATAAACAGGGCCAGACAAACAAGGAATGGCCAAGTTCACTAACTACAAAATAAATTTTATGCGATCGATAACAAATTTGAATTACATAAATAAAAAATGCTGAGATAAAAAACAAACACTAATGCGAAAACAATCTTTACGTTATTTTATTAAGCGTAAACTAACCTACGACAAAAATCGATTAAGGAGCAAATATAATAAAATTATTTACCATTAGTTGGCCTGACATAAATATTCAAGCACTAATGAAAATAAAAGTAGTTAAATGGAAGTATTAGACATAATTACAGATGGTCCACAAGACTTTTACGAGGAAATAATAATTCAAGTCACAACTCTTTTGACATGGACGATATCCCTGTTGAGATACGAGAAACTGAAGCTAATTAAGACAATAAATATATGGGCTATGCTGCAATTTAATGAGACGTAAAAAGAAATAGGTGCGCACTTCCTGATTATTCAGCAAAATATTAAGAAGTCCATTAATTAACTGTAGAAATTACCAATATTTATTAAAATTATATTTCGCTTCAAATTGTGGAGATTTAGTTTAACTTAATTTAATTACTGCAAGCACCAACTGATTTAAACTAAACAAGTTTCAGTCAACATCCACCTTAACACAAACTCAAAAACACGATATTTGTCCAGCAAAGTACAGCGCCTATAAATAATTTAGATTGTCTGTATTTTAGTCAGCCTGAGGTATTTAATAATAAGTTGAAATACATGGCAGACTATCGGAAATATGAAAATCTAACTCAGAAATTTAGGGAATACGGTGAAGGTTATACCAAAACGACAAACTAAGAGTATATGCTAACTAAAGTTAAACAATTTATGACTGATCAAACAGCAAGTTAATTCACCATTTCTCAAGAAATGCTGACACGAAGCAAACAATGAATTCGGCAAAGGACTGCCAAACACACATGAAAATTGCTCAAAAACAGATTGATTGCCTGAAATCAAATCAAAATATTTACACGTAATGACGCGTTTACACGTTCCATGATGACCATCAGTGCACGACAGCAAACTAATTAGCAGCGTTCAAACCGTACTGACTATACAAGGAAATAAGTTTTAGATATGCAGACTCGCATAAGTTATACTTAAGTGGAAATTCCCAATGCACAATTTCTATGCAGTCACGAACATAAGGAATCATTGCATTTATTGTTACGTGACGATAACAATTAGACCTTCCATGATCATCATCAGGCTACGACAGCAGACTACCTTGGATCAAGTCACAATGCATATATATATATATATATATATATATATATATATATATATGCGATGCAAAATAAATATATGCAGCTCTCACCTCTAATAGACTAACATATATTTTACTTTACTAGAAATTTCCGCTGCACAATTTTTTATGTAGTCACGACCATTAACTTTCTGCACATTTCATCGCGTGAATGTAAGATATACGATTAAACTATAATTTGTTGCGCGGGCAGTGAAAGCAATTCTGTAAACCAACTTTGTGAGCTTTGAATAAGCACCAATCCCATTGTACTTAACAAGTTGAACAAAAAACTAAACAAGCGTCAGTCACAGGTACTGACACGCTTCGAACGTCATGATCGTCATTTGTGCACGACGGCAAACTGATTGTTAATAGTCAAACCGCAAATAATATTCGGGAATCGAGAAATCAGATATGCGTCTCACACTTCTTGTAGTCTCGCATAGATTGAAGATAACTGGATATTTCGACTTCTCAATATCTATATATTCACAAACATTTTATTTTGCATCTTTCATTATAATTATAAAATATAAATACTTCATCAATCATAGTTTTCACGGGATATATAATTTATTTTTATGTAATGTTAGTGAAAATTAGATAATCCACAATCAAAATATAACTAAGTCGTAGCTTACCATGATAAAACCGTTCCGAGCCGCGAATTCATTTCGACATTTCAAAATCATCATGGTATCACGAGGGAAAATTCTTAATTAGGATTATACAGAGATACATATATATATATATATATATATATATATATATATATATATATTGATCGTTTCTATTTTCACTATTTTTAAAAATGTAAGAACAAAACAACGTACTCCATGGAATAACATTTATTAATAAATCTTATTTCTACCAGTATCTACAGCCATTGTTCTGGATTCGTTAGTATATTCGTTCATTCAATCCCACTGTACATTTGTCGTAACCAATCTCCTCTTCGTTATGTTAGCCTTTGTTTTGCGCAATTTAGGCCACTACTTTTGCGCAATTTAGACCAACCCTTTTGCGTGAAGTCATTTGGTGTGTCATCGCTTTCATTGGAATTGCGTCCGTAATTGATATATGTGTCGTATTTTGCGAAGCGTTGGCTATTTTTAAAGGCCTGTCAGTTATGTCTTTGTCCCAGTCCAATTTAATTTCATTTTGAATTATTTTCTGCACGTTTAAGCAGGGCTTGAGCTTATTAATTGCAATAGCTTCAAAAGCCAGAAGCATTTTCTCTGTTTTTGTCTTGTAGAGAACTGAAAAATTGTTACTACTAACAGCATGACCTGTGAGTAGTACATGTTCGAAAATTGCTGATTTTTGTGCAGGAGCTGCACCCCTCTTTAATAGTTTTTGAGGGAGATGCTGATTTATTCTAGTTTCGAGCCTCTTTTTTGATCTGCCGATGTACTGAGCGTTGCAGGTACATTGAAATTTGTATACAGACAAAGGTGTTGACGTCACAGAGAGGCTATCTCTTTCATTCGTGCGCATCAGTTTTGTTGTGTTGAACACCACTCTCACCTGTATTGATGGAAACTGTGCTTTAGTCGCTCGAATTACTTTTCGTTTGAAGATTTCCGCTGGAAGATCACCTCCAAAGGGAACACTAAGCGTTACTCTCTGGGGAGTTTTGTTTTCCTCCAAATTGGCCTCGATTTTGTTGCGTTGCCTCAAGTTTTATTCGATGAACCAGTCCTGATAGCCATTGTTTCTCAACGCTTTGCGAAGCAAATTTAGCTCTACTTCAATGTTGTCTGGTGAACAAATCCTGCGTATTCGTGTGCCCAAATTTATTATTAGGTATCTTTTGTACGTCTTTGGCACACTACTCATATAATGGATATATTGTCCAGTCCAGCTTGATTTCTTGTTAACTGACCTTGAGAGAGTACCTTCTTCATCTCCCGTTATTCCTATATCTAGGAAGGATAAATATCCGTCTTTTTCTTATTCTATTGCAAACTTTCCTGGTCTACCTTGTTTATGTGCTGCATCACTGCTACCTTTGTCTGTATACAAATTTCAATGTACCTGCAACGCTCAGTACATCGGCAGATAAAAAAAGAGGCTCGAAACTAGAATAAATCAGCATCACCCTCAACAACTATTAAAGAGGGGTGCAGCTCCTGCACAAAAATCAGCAATTTGCGAGCATGTACTACTCACAGGTCAGGCTGTTAGTAGTAACAATTTTTCAGTTCTCTACAAGGCAAAAACAGAGAAAATGGTTCTGGCTTTTGAAGCTATTGCAATCAATAAGCTGAAGCCCTGCTTAAACGTGCAGAAAATAATTCAAAAAGAAATTAAATTGGACTGGGACAAAGACATAACTGACAGGCCTTTAAAAATAGCCAACGCTTCGCAAAATACGACACATACATCAATTACGGACGCAATTACAATGAAAGCGATGACACAAAAAGTAGTGGTCTAAATTGCGCAAAACAAAGGCTAACATAACGAAGAGGAGATTGGTTACGACAAATGTACAGTGGGATTGGATGAACGAATATACTAACGAATCCAGAACAATGGCTGTAGATACTGGTAGAAATAAGATTTATTAATAAATGTTATTCCATGGAGTACGTTGTTTTGTTCTTACATATATATATATATATATATATATATATATATATATATATATATATATAATAGCGATAATCACTATTGGAAGAAGTGAACACATAACTTTAAAAGAATTTCGGTTTCACGGAATAAGAAAACCAAACAATTATCATTTTCACTCTTTTTCTCTTTCTCTTTCACACTCCTCTTTTTCTCCTTGTTGGATGCTGTAAGTGTGTGATGGGGCACGTTTGGCGATGTTTATTTGGTCTCAAACTCCGAAGCCAGTGTTCCCTGAATCGCCTCTTATCCGTAGATTATGTTGGAAAATACGTAAAGCGTCCCTTCTACATATATGCTCACACGTTATAAGCAATACAAGAATATGCTAGAAACTTTACGAACAACGAAATGCATAATTAAAACGATGAAGTAAACTAAGTTACCTGTGGCCCTTGAATTCGAAATTGAGATGTATAGAAATAGGCGATTTTGATTTCCACCTAAATGTGTTATATTGTAATAGAAATACGAATTATTTTTAAAATTATTTCATTGTATACGATATTTTTCCGTTTTTAGGATTGCCAAAATCAGATTTGACTTGATAACATTTTTTAAACTCACAAATCTACACTACGCCACTCAAATTGGTGATGATAAAACAGCTTTTAATGAAGAATTTTTATCTATCTTGTATAAAAAACATGAATTAAACAATTTATTTTTCAAAATCTCATTTAAAACTAGGGGAACGTCGCGCCTAACGTTTGAATTTAGTCTAGGTATTGGTCAGCTTTCTTATCATATAATTATTAATCAGTGTCAGCCAAATAAGCAATTACGCAATTATAAACCATCGATTGAAAATTACCACATTCGAAATAAGGCGGCAGCGAATAAAATGGCCTGATGTTCTATATATTTTTTAAAGCGAATATAAAATTCTCTAAATATTACATGATGTTGTTATGTCAAGTTTCCGGTTCGAACAAAATAGAATTTATCTGATAATTTTATGTTGAATTTCATTAACAATTTGCTATTGTGTAAATGCTAGACATTTCGTAAACATATTGTATAGATGAATGCTTAGTTATACATCGTAAGTCCACATTTTCAAAACATTGGATGGAGTAGCACAGATAATTTTAACTTTCTAAGTAGGGCTTTTGACACAAAATTTTTTTGTGATTAATCTTAGGGCCTAAGAATAAAAAATTGATTGGAGATGTTCATAAGAAAAAATGTATTACAAATTAAATCTCATATGCCAAACTCAAGCTTGACATAATAATATATAATAATAATAATAATAATAATAATAATGAATAATAATAATAATATAATATAATAAGTATACGAAAAGTCATTATAGTCTTGATTGGAAAATATAAATAAAATTATGAGGAAAAATAAAAACGTTTTAAAACGAAATTATAATCTTAAAAATGACGTTGAACAGGAAAGAAAGTAGGAGTTCAAGATCGGCTCACGGGTGAATTCGAGTCAGCTTTTTTATACACATCAAATTACCGGAAATGGAGGTGATGAACGCAATTGATTAAATGTTCCTCATTTAACGCTCTTTTCATGTTAACATTGCTTTTCTTTTTGCTTTTTAATTTAAATATAAAAAGATGTTCAATTATCGTTACTTGAGAAGAAAACGAGGATAAAACAGTTCTTGTACCTGATAAAGTTTCATTTTCCTTTGACACATAGAAAGGGTACCATAATTTTATTAAGGCTCATATCAAAACAATATATATATATATATATATATATATATATATATATATATATATATATTCTGTATTTAATTGTGACATCAGTGCTGTTATTATACGGACAAAGTTTTCCAAAAAGGCTTCATTTTTAACAATTTTCTTATGAGAGTTTGCTCGTATAAAGATCGTCCCTGTAGTTAAACAAATTACAAACAAAATTTATTCTTTATTCACTTCTGCGACTCGAGAGCTGTTTCCATCATTTGTCTGACTTTTTTGCTTCGTAATTCGTGTATGTCTGCATATTTGCGTCAGCCATAAATAAGCTCTCAAATTTGCTAGAGCGCATGGTCCGGTGTTATGCTGTGCAACTCCCCTTTTCAACCGATATGGACAATCAAAGCCAGCATGTAGTTCCATGAGATCCACCTTCGCCATCACAACGAAGTCATCTGCCCATAGGCGAGCACGTGTGGGTCGTCTGGCGTAGGTTTGTCATTGTGTGGCGCACACAGCTTAAGTTAGCTGTTGTAGGCGATTCTGAATATGGTTTATGTTGCAGCGCTCATGAAGCCCTGGGATTATGAGTTCGCCTGGTAGTTGTATCTGCACTCCATATATCAAGGTAGCCTGAGCAAATCCTGTAGCTGTTGATACTTTAAATCGCATAACCCGCCCGATTAAATATATTTTTCTCACAATAACTCTTTTATCTTCCAGTGTGCTCGCTCAGTTGTCGCGTTGTCGGTGTTTTACGATGTTAGTGAAAGCAATCGGAGTGACTTCAACTTTTTCGTGGCATGCAACGTTGCTGTTTTGAAAAATTGAGAATAGCTACGAATATTTTTCGACATGTCTGGGCAATACAGTATGTGTAGATGGGGCACTCATCGCTGAAATGTTCAAACGTTCCATACCAAAAAGCCGGCATTTCTGTTTGTATGGACTGCAGCACTATTTGTTGCACAGATTTTCATTCTTTTCGCGCCAGTAGTCCGTGTTGTACGGTCAACACTTCATTTGGTGCAGACACCGCTGAGCCATTTTTAAATGTATGACTATTTCTTCGCCGGAAACATATTCACACTGATCGTTGGAGGCTTTGTTATGTGGTGACATACAAAAAATTGAAGTTCTGCTAAATGCATTGGCTGTCGCATTCTTGATATCAGCTTGATGGTAAATCGTAACATCGTATTCCTCTAGTACTCGTTTCATTTCGATACACATTGACCGCCATAGGACAAGTCCTCCGTGATAGGAAAAATGTCTTCATATTGACCAGTACCAAAATATATCAACTTCCGTAGTGCCCGTTGTACAGCTAGTAGTTTCTTTTCAGTGGAGATAAAGTTTTGCTCCACCTTTGTGATTTTGTGATATATATGCATATATATATATATATATATATATATATATATATATATATATATATATTGCGTCGGACGTCCGAACCACATTTGAGACCATCCCTATGTCAATATCTGACGAGCCTGTAAAAATGGGCAAGCTTTCTTCCCATGAAGTCAAAATGGTGGCGTTTATCAATTTCTACTTACATTGTGTAAACGATGTGTTGGTCTTCTTCGTACAATAAAACGATAACTTTACACTAGCTAAATTGGACAAGGCATTTGGAAAACCACGAATCCAGCGAGGTATTTTCTGTAGAAATGCGCCATACCAATAAACCGGAAAGAGTTCTTTTATAGTATTCGGAATCAGATAGTCCTTGCCAAGGGCAACCATCAGTCTGCTGAAACCGAATGTCCCAGGAAGCGCACTTTTCGAGCCATTTCACTATTTCAGGATTAAAAAGTCATAACAATTCTACGGCTTTATGCAACATCTTCTGCAGCGTAGTACGTAATATTTATTCGGTAGTTACTCGTATAACGTAATCATTGACTTAAGTTGTAGTACACAGTAAGTCAGACACGAAGCAGTCTATCTATCTCTGGAACGTGTTCAGTACGTTCTTCACAACAAATTGGACCTGAGTGAATTCGAAATGAAATTTCGGTACCTATACCGCTACTATTTCCGGTTTTTTCGACAGAAAACCAATTTTCCAATAGTAATGACTAAGGTCATGCGCTATCTGTCAAAACATATCGAGAAAAACTGGCTTTTGATAAAGGTCAGGGTTTGTCCCAGAGATTAATTGCCGGAAATCCATTGCCGGTTGGATTGAAATATCAATTTTTGTAACGTATGGTATAGGAGCTCGAAAAGCAGATGAGAGCGGCACATGAACGCCGACTTTTATAATCTTTTGCGTTGCTCGAGTCGCTGCTATATGCTTCTTTGGAGCAGCACAATATAAGCTTGGTGGTTCGCGACTTTTGTTTGCTACAAGCTGTTATTTAAATAGATCGATATTCAATGCAATCAGGGAAATAGAATGTATTTGCGAACGGCAATCTTAACATTTTCTTCTTCAAGGTAGCTGACATGTCTTCTTCTGCATAGGAGGGCTGAATTTCGACCTTAAGGAAAACGAACAACTCCGCTTTGATGATATATTTGTTTAGCCTGAAAATCAATGGTATTACCCTATTTTCTAATAAAGTATAAATCCAACAAAGGTATCTGAATATTCGCTACATCATGAGACATAAGGCAGTCATCATCATTTATTAACCAATTAGTGCACCATTTCAGAAAAGCCACTTTTTCTGCCAATTGATTACGAGTAGATTGTCGGGCTCTCTGTTAATTTTCTAGCGTCGATTTACAATTATGAGCACCCAAAGGATATCTGTTTTTGACAGCTCTACGGTTATCAATGATTGCGAGTTTCTGGAACCCGTTGTCCTGCTGGATTTACCGTTCTCTCAGAGAATAGTACTGACCTTGTTATCCCAAAGGAGATGTATTAGTCGAAGCTGGTGTTCTTAAATAATAAGACTGCTGCTGTCCATTCTTGATTCATTGTTTATGCCGAAAATAAGTCAAATAAGCTATGTCGCCTCTACTGGCTGTTATAACAGTACACATAAATAGTGTTGTCGTTCATCATTACCGAAATGTGTTGACCGTGGTTTCTTTATTCGAAGCCTACCGTCATTCTCGAAACAGAATCGTATTTGGCGGGATGGAGCAGCATAAACATGATGTCCTCAGGCGTTTAAAAACTGGACGAAGACTCATATACCTTGAAAAATAATCGCTTGATGCGGTAGTTCGGCGGCTTGACTAATACTTACAAAATTGTCCTAACTTTGTTTCATCTTTGTTCGTGTACTTCTGCAAGGATTTTCTTATGCACTTATGTAAGCTCTAAATATGACTGTTGAAGCATTATTGGCAGCAAAGTTTCCTACTGCAAAAAGCACCCTATTATACTTTTATAAATTCGAATTTATTTTTGGAAAATAGTATCACTTTTTGAACTTAGGTCAAAAATTGCTTTTCAAAAGCTACCTGTCCTCCTTTTAAACAAATGTTTTCTGCTAGGCTTAAACAATTATTTAAAAGCTATTTGGTTAAACATTTTAACAAACACGTTATTTTTCAATCAAAATTAATAAACTGATTAAGGCTAAAATCTTTCGGTCCGATAGCTGAACCGACAGTCACGTGGACATGCTGCTTTTGATCCAGTTTTTTTCATGATGAAATAAAACAATGGTCACCTGGACAAATATTCTCCTGACAGAATCTCAACTTACGACCATTGACCTTTGGTTGACATTTTGCTATCACATCATTGCTAACACTTTAATAGACCCAAACAGATGTGCATACACACTGACTTCGACTTCTGGAATATCTAAAGCAAATGTATTTCTTAATAATTTTACTTCAACCCATATTAGATTTTATTTGGAATTTTACATATAATCTTTATTCTTTTTTAACGCAAAAGAAGCTAAACTTTTATCCACATCAACAAGAGAGGAAAGGAAAGATTGTTTATTATGCTATCCAAGTTCTTATCATCACCAATGCGAATTGCAGAACGCTGCTAAAAACAACAATTGGTAAAAAAGAAAGGTTTTACTAAAATACAAATCACAGGAATAAGCGAGATGCACAAGATAACTAGCATACGCAGTAAAATTACCATGAAAACGCAATGACGTCGGTCATCATTAACAAGATGTTAGGAAATTATACAATTACTATTAATCGTCAACCACGCCTTTTCGTTTTTATTTCTTTTAGATCAAGGTTTCCAGGTTAGTGTAATCAATAATCCCGTTATATTTACATTTTTCAATATGAACTAAGAATTTTACAAGGTAGCAAAAAAATTCATTCAGTGCACTGGTTACGTACTTATTGGGGGCTATTCGAGTACTTTCACGGAATTTTCTGCGTATGGGTCTCGCACCAGAGCACATTGGCTCTGCAGTTTGTGACTCTAGGCGCCACGCCATCCTGCAGTAAATTGCACACAATTTCAAATAAGATACTAAACTATTTATTTTGTATGGGCTTTACTTTAAATGGGGCCTATTTAGCATCCCTTAAGGCCTGGAATTCCAAATAGCCAGGCCAATCTCTCTTTATAGAAGAAACGGCACTACCAATGGAAGTGGTATTGAATATAAAATTTGTAAAAATGTATAATATCAAGGTTGTGAGCCCACTTTAAGTTAATTGTAATAACTAACCGCCTGACTTGAACAAAGAATAATCTGTTTATAATGTTTATAAATATATAATAACAGATCAGCTGTAGCCACTCAAAGGTCTAGCTAGAAGAGATGGCAATCTGTTTCCGCCAATGTAAATGGCAAGCAATGACATACAATGTAATACAATTGATAATTTCGTAACGTGTATGATAGTGGTAAAATAGTTTTTAAAGTGCAGGACTCAGAAGCAAGTACATGACGCATTCCCAAAAAGGATGTAAGCTTCCGACTTGATGGATTGCATTCGCTATTTTAGGTATTCTTTATTTTATACAGACTATATATCTATGTATATATATATATATATATATATATATATATATATATATATATTGTGTGTGTGTGTGTGTATTTATTCATTTGAATATTCCGAAGAAACATTCCAAAACAAAATTTTATTAATTCATATATGCTGCTGTTGACGGACATAATTTAGCACACAAGTTATTAGTTGGTAACGAACAAATTACTATTGTTTACTGAATCGCAAATAGAGATGAAGACAAATAATTGTGTAAACATTTGTATGGTCCAATTTTTCAACATTCTACACCCAAATATATATTATAAAGATTATACTTTTCGTTCATGCTGACTTTGATTTTTCCTTCTAGTCATTTAAATATATCTCTTTGCGTAGTCCTTTTTGAACTAATCTGTTACTTCGATGACATTTATATTGGTTTTCCGCCCTAAACAGTGTCTAACTGTTATATGTTTAATTGAATGATATCATGATTACCCCCGAGTTGGCTGAGATTTTCCTAGGATATCTGGAAACCACAGCATTAAGGAGTAACATAAGTAAATGTGCTCAGTACATACGGTAAGTGAATAATATTCAGTCAGTTATTAATAGGGGAAGTCTACAGAAACATACGTATTTCGGACTAGAAAAGGTAGTTGTTTACCGGAACATAATATTTAAGGGGGGGATGTAGTTTCCGCATAGAATAAAAAAGTTGAAACGACATTAATGCGCACATTTAATGCAGCTAAACTAAGCGTGTAATTTAATGTAACCAGCTTGTCTTTACCGGCAAACAAAAAGAAGCAACCAATAATGTCGACATCATATATGGATGCCAAATTGTCGAGCGAATTACTTAGGCCGATCGACCAAACAGTTAATTAGTCGAATAAGAGAACATTGCAACTTAAAATTGGGTTTAGAATGAAATGGTTATTACACTTCTTCAATTGCGCTATACATCTTCGATGCTTCACACGTATGTTATACAGGCTTAACATTTAAGAGAATTAAAAATTGCAAAACAGAAAGGCGTTAGCCACATACTAAGCTTTATAAATAAACAAAATCCAGCCTGATTTACACAAGTCGAAGAAGCATGTTCAGGCACTGAGCTTGAACTGGAGCTGATGTACGCAATTAATTGGTTGTTTTCTTATTTCACACGCACTCAATGTGTAAATATTTTTATTTTGTTGGGTTTTTCAATTTATATATAAAGAGATGCTAATTTGTAGTTAATGAACTGAATTTGAGAAAGAAACGGTGATCGTATCTTATCGTATTTCTCTTTCATTTTGCACATGGCAAGGGTACTATGAATTGTATTAAGGCTCGCATTCCAAAAGACTATAATTCTTAATTTATACTTACACATGCAAGTAAATAATGAGTGTGGAGTTTATATCAAAATCGCACATTTGATTTAAATTATATTTTAATGTTTAAAAGCGATCGAATTCAACCATTTATTTTACACATTTAGCATTTATTTCTGAAATTTCTGAAAGGCAAGTAATATATTTAGTACACTCCACTTTAGCCAAATAGTTTGTAATCAGTTCTCATTAAACATTTTACTATTAAAAGGATTTTTTGCATTCAAAAATCGGAAAGATAACTAGAAATACTGAATTTCTATATGTATGAATAAAGATTTAATAAAATTCTTCAAATCAAAACAAAAATGTTGGTACTCACATGTTCTGCTTGACTTTAATGAAATTTTTGTTGGCATTAGAATGTTTCTGTCGCGGGAAGAAACGCTGCTCATTGGACTGGTGTAGACGTTTGGTCTGAAGCTGATGTTTTGACGAATCCTTGACTGACCACCGGGTGACAAAAGACCGTCCGGACTTTCTGTCGCATTGTGAGCTGTCGAAGATGCGTTTCGCAGATTTACGCAACTAGATCGCATTGTACGAAAAATGTGCGAGCCTAAAATTTAGATTGCATTAGAAGGGTTTGAAACATTATAACGGTATACATCAATATCACTAAATTAATATATGTATATTAAATTTAACTATTTACGCTGATTGACTTTAAATATTCTTCGGGTTCTATCCAAACTAACACTTTTAGTGGCACTCAACGTAGGCCTTTAGTGTACTTGACATTTGCCTGGGAAATAGAGAAACAAATTGTTATAAAACGAATATATACAAAACAGGTGAAAAGACTATTTTTTCGCTAGAACTCAACTCGATCGCAAAAAGTCGTTGTCTATATTGCCAATTTATAAAAGGCATTGTCAAGTGCATTTCTGCATCTTACTCATTGTTGTATAATGTTTGTATTTACTCAAACCCATTCCAATTCAGATTTCATAATTCATAACAAAAAGTAACAGATTTTGCTTTAAAGATATGTTCTGGCGAACAATATAGTCTTTTTAACTATTTGGAGTAGACCATTATAAGTTGGGTCATTTATGCAGATTCCCTCTGCATTTACTAAAATCAAATCATCCAGGCTTGACTTAATTATCTCTAACTCCACAGTTAGGTTGGTAATTTGTGCTGATAATATTCCGGCTATGTTTTCCACGGCAGTACACAATGAGATTTTTGCTCGAAACAAATGCTTTATTTGCAATCAGTTATTTATTTTTATTGCTAGTTTAGTAAAACAATAAAAATTATTTATTAGTTCCTATACATTTCTGCATCTCAACTATAAATTCCGTTATTGTCCTGAATTAGCTTCATCTTATGTCTTGCACTTTATGTCGGATTCGCACCAGCGCTAAATAAGACCTTTGGAGCGTTCTTGGTCTCAAATTTGGTTGCTTAAACATCTTTTCACATCAGGAGTTGGCTGTGGCACCTTGCTTAAACGATCCAATGAGACTGCGTGTAGTCCGACGGGCATGGTAACAAAAATGGCATTGTGCTCTGCGTCCACACCTTTCACCCAATTTTGACCATCATTTAAATCATATTATTCCATGAACTCCCCCATCCTCAATATTGCATGGTCGCCGGCCGGTACGCGAGTGCGTGCAGGTCAATTGGCATAACCGTTTTGCTGTGTGACGCTCAAATATTTAGTTAGCCGTCTTAGGTGCTCATGAATATCCGCTGTGTTGCTGCACTCATGGGATTCTGGAGTTATGTGTTCACCTGACAGTCGTATATTCCCTAAATATGCCATGGCTGTCGTAGAAAATCTTTTAGCTGGTGATATTATAAATTGCATGGTTCACTCAGCCAAATTTAGTTTGTATCGCCAGGACCCCGAGCATCGTATCACCAACATCACAATTCCTTCTTCATCATCAAGTGTACTTGCTCAGCCGTCGCGTTAATATGCGCGAGATAAGTGGCTTCCAGGAAATTGTTTATATCAAGGTCCTTGCACTACAAATTAAATTCTCCCAACTTGAACAGTGCACCCTGATCGGTAACAATAAAATTTGTTGCACAAGCTCGACTGAGCCAGTTATCTTCGTAACAATATTATCTACTCGGTTGTGATATGATTCAATAGTACAAACTCACCTCACAAGGTAAAATTATCGATAATGAAAAACAACAAGGTTGCACGTCCATCAGCCACCGGAGATAGACTTACTAAGTGGATATGAAAAATTTGTTTTGTAAAGTGGCACACTGCTGAGTTCGTTCTCTGCTGCATTCTAAACTCTGACTCGATTATAGATCGTTACATCATATTTCGCGAGCTCATTAATAGCTTGATGTACTCCTTTCTTTTAATAAACAGTGCAATGGCCGGCAGTATGGAATACATTTAAGGGATCAAAAAATTTTATTTTTTTGTTACCTTGGAGTTATCCGCCGGTGGAAAAGAAATATTTATACCGTATGTCAAAATATGCCAAATAATTCTTTCTCCATATATGTGGCATTGAGTGTATAGACACGAAATCTTGCAGGTAATTAAGCAAAACAAATTTAAAATAATATTAATTCGGAAATCGTTGAACCATAATATATATAATAAAATTTGAAATTTAGAAAAGTATTTAAAGCAAGAAAAGTAGTTATATTAATTTCTATTTTATTTTATTATTTATCTTGTCATTAAAGAACATCATTGTATGCATTAATGAGAAGCTTTCGTAAAAGTATACATTGAAAGAAAAGCCGCTCATATTGCTGATGGTTTTATGAAATTATATAATATATATACGGATATATATATATCATTATATATATATATCATTTTGTATATAAATACATATATATATATATATATATATATATATATATATATATATATATATATATATATCGAAAAATACTATTGAATAAACATGTATTAAATCTAGATCACACATTAAAGGTAAACCTTCTAAATTTAAAATATATTTAAGAATATAGTTTAATTTTTAAAAACTTATCCTTAACAATGTTTCTCTCTTAAAAGCAATAATATCGCGTAAGCAGAACTTTTACCTACACGACGCATTATGCACCATTATAACTTGCGTATGTTTGTTTTCATTTTTTATTATCCTGCATCATGTTGCATTTGTCGCCGTGCAATTCGTTTTTTTTAAACTATCTTAATTTCGGCAATTTGCCAAAACAAATTGAATAAAAATTCCATTAAGATTTCCTAAGCAAGTAGGTGGATAAGATTTGGTGTTTAACCTACAATTAAAATAGTGGTATTAATAGAATAAGCCCAAACTCTAGAAAGACTTACGAGGGAAGTACTAGTATGTAGGCGATACATTGAAGAAAAAAATGTTACACATGATCGGAAGTTTTGCGTAAAATAAAAGGGATAATATTAAATTTTGCAGCGACCAAACCTACGTTATACAAAAGGTCCTGCACTTTAGATTCAAATCACATGTTATTGTTTTCAGTGTGCGCACGTCTTTTCGACAAAATTGAGAAATTCGTACACATGACATAAATTAATGGAAATAATTATTTTGAAATACAGGTGGAAAGTTTGATTTATCGTTAATAAACCAGCCTCGAAAAAAATTAATTAATTGCTGGAAATTATTATTCGTAGACAAATTTTTAAAATAAAGGTTTTCCAGTAGTAATAAATTATAAACAGATAAAAGAGAATAAACGTATATGTATATGTATATATATATATCATATATATATATATATATATATATATATATATATATATATATATAAGATTATCAGCAACGAAATTGAACATTTGTGTTCAAGTTTTCATCTTTTATTTGCCTTTTTCGTGGCGTAGGTGGTCAGTTCCACAAAGCCTCGTCGTAACAGAATTTTAATTTCCCCGGACAATAGGAGATATATAGTAGTAATTAAAAATGAATTACCGCACAAAGAATGTCCTACAGGTGATATTCAATCGTACTCATCAGATTAAATGTATTTTTAAATAAAAATAATATTTGATAAATATCGAGCTGATACACGAATAGAATTAAGGTCATCTCGAAAAATTGGTAATTTAGTGCTGAAAATAGATAATCCAATTATATATATATATATATATATATATATATATGTATAAGTATCCATTTTCTTATTTAACATGCACACACGTAAGGAAAAACCTGTTACAGCATGAGATAGCAAATGATATGCTTTAACTGAGCTAGTGATTATCATTTTTGGGCATGATAAGAATTTTGTGTAAGTTTCATTATTTGTACGATTTGAGCTGCACAATACCGAACTAATCGATCACACGAACTACTTGTCGAATCCGAAGTGGAATGAGATAGCATTTTAACGTGAACCAATATTTTAGAGCCAGTTTCATTAAAGTTTAAGTGCTTAGTGCCGAAATTGTTTTAACTTTGGTTAGTAAGCATAAAATTTTGACTACATTATATTTTATTCGTAGTTAGGAACGACAGTAATTTTATATGATAGTTTAATTATGAGCAAAGTTTGATGCGTAATCCAGCAAATCGCGACTATATCTAAACTAAATCATGTCTAAATAAAATTGGGCCTCTTTTGAGTTTGAGGATTTAAAAGATTATTAATTGTATATTTTAAAAAAATATTAGAATGATTGACTATATATCATGAGATTTAATAATAGTTCCCTCGAATAATGCAAATCGCGTTAACGTGAGATCTTTAGCAATTTAAAAAATCGAAAATGAGAGATACATTTATTATTTTAGTTCAAAAAGTTTTACTCTTCAATAACTGTACGGGTAACTTATATATAAAAATTATTATTCTAGGATAAGCTGTATAAAATGTAGATTTTATGCATATAAATCGTAGTATACCATTCGTTTACCGTCTATATATGTTTTAATTTTTCGATTTAGCATCCAATATTTAAGTTACACACATTTTCATAAATTAATAGACATGAAATTAACATAATTTCGATGAATGTATGCACAAAATAACAAAGAATATATATATATATATATATATATATATATATATATATATATATATATATATATGTGTATATATATATATATATATATTATATATATATATATATATATATATATATATATATATATATATATATATATATGTACGTATGCAAGTTTTTATGTACCGTATGTATGTATGCAATATATATATATATATATATATATATATATATATATATATATATATATGTATGTATTTATGTATCTTTTCGTGTATATGTGCGAATATGTCTTTCTGTATGTATTTATCCGTCTATGTACGTATGTGTCAATTTATGTGTATATCTATGTATGCATGTATGTATGCATTTATGTATGTAAATAATCAAGAAGTATGAATTTATGTATGTTTTTACTTGTGTATGTATGAATTTAAGTATTTTTGTGTGGACTTATGTATGTATTTACTTATGTATATCCGTGCGTATGTATGTGATCATTTATGAATGGATGTATTTATGTATATGTGTAAGTATATGTATATATATATATATATATATATATATATATATATATATATATGTTTGTATGTATATATGTATGAAATTATGTATGTAAGTCAATAATTTTGATTGTATTTATGTACGTATTTAGGTGTGTTTGTATGTGTGTATGAATTTATATATGTTTTTATGCATGAAAGAATATATGTTTATATAATTAAATGTAGCTATTAATATCTATACATAATAAAAAAGAAATATTTGCAATAAAATATATTTTATAATGAAAATAGTTTCTTCTACCGTCTAGAGGCAATAATTCTGATAAACGTTTGTTTACTTATTAGTCGAAAATTTCATCCATCCTCCAAAAGGCCTCAAAATAAGATATAATATAACATATAATGGTCTATGCAATCTATGATTAAGCAGGAAACTTTTTGCCTCAAAACCGTTATTAGATTCAGAAAAGGCATTGCATTGGTGATGCTTAGATTGGGCAGGCAAGCTTTAAAACAAGTTAGCTTGAAAATGACACGATCAGTCATTCTTTTTGCCTACAAGCCTTTATTTATAGCCTAGTAAGAGACTCTCATTTGTTGTTTCATAAAATGTTAAGTTTCATCAAAGAGATTCTTTAATGGTTTTATCATATTATTTCGAGTTCAATTTTCAGATTTGCATATTACTCAATGACTTATTCAAGCAAAATTGCAGCTATTTTATATTTTTTGTAGTGTACAAAATGACATGACTGAGAAGTTCATCATTACTTGTAAATTTGTTTTAAAGGAATACCGAAGTCCATAAATTATTAATATGTGCTTTGCTGTTCTTTCAAATTGTGCATTAAAGATGTTTTACTTTAATTCAATGTTCAATATTTTTTGCTAGTCGACGAAATGACAATAGGTAGTATATTGGTGTGTTTATTAGACGATATGTACCTATTCTATCGTGAAATATCAACACTACAAACACATTTTCAAAACTTCTCACATACATATCTGATGTAATCTGATGAGATCTGCATAACCATAAATAAATATATAGAAGCAAATGAAAAGCATAGTGATTTTAAGGAGGTAGGCAATCAAGATTGTTTCTCTGCGAGCGTAGTAGTACTAACTCTGGAGTACTGTCTATACTTGAGGGATTTATATTGAAACAGGAAATTTGTAATCTTAAAACATATACCGCTGTCAGTTACGGAATGGAAATTACATTCATTACCGCAACACTGTCTAAATTTATCAAATTCGAAATTCGGTAAGAATGTAATCCTACAGAATATAGCTAGGAAATTCTGCCGAATATCAAATAATACAACTTTCGGTACACAAAACAAATCCGTTAGAAACGGATATCTCGAACGTTTGGTTGATGCAAACAAGAAGTATATAAAGCGACAAATACGCAATGAGGTCATATTACAAACAATGCACAATATATTGGTAATACAATTGAATAACGACAGGCGGTAGTTTTGTTTTTGTTCGACGACTGGTTAAATACAATGAGATTAGTGTTTACTTCAAGCTCGCAAACTTGATTTATATAAAGGTCGATATATGCTGGTATACCTTTTAAAATATTTTTTCGAAAAATTAAATCACCGATGACAACTCGTTTATAAAAGTAAATACAACAGCTGCTCAGTGCTCTGTGTGAATTGAACTGGTCAACATTTAAAGAAAAGTATTACAGAGAATTGATGACTCAACGTTGCTGGTATATTAATTATCAAAATCAAACTCCTAGGTAGGAAACGTTCCAGAGTAATTTTCCAAAACAGGCAACCAAAAGGAATTGCGCATAGCGGAAGCTGTTAGTTAAATTATCTTTAGCAGGCAGCTAATAAACAAATAATTTTGCAGACAGGTTGAATAAAAAATAGAAAATTGATTGTCCGTGCGTACTTGCGTGCGTGCGCACGTGAGTGAGTGTATTTGCCTCGCATTTTGCGTTTCTCGCTTTCTGTTTTTTTCTGTATAATTTAACAATAATTGATTGCGCGGGTGGTGGTAACAATTCATTAAATCAAGTTTGCGAGCTTGAAGTAAACGTCAATCCCATTGTATTTAACCAGTCGTCGAATAACATAACAAAACTATCGCCAGCCGCAACGCACCCATGCTGTATAATGCATGTATTTTACCCAATATAGACATCTTTCTTTAAAAAATCTATTATTTTCAGTACCAGACATTGCAGTCTAGTTAGTTTTGATTAAAATAAAATTGCCTTTTTTACCGGAGTTGTATATAAATGTTTTGTAATATATTTATGATTTAGTAAACAATCTAATTTAAATTACATATCTACATAGGTGTACTCTATATTTCTCAATGTATTTTGTGCTGACTATTCAGAGTGTGTTGCAATTTTTAGCTCCAATCTAGAAAGTCATTAAATTGTGGCTTATCGAACATTTTGCAAATAGTTAAGTAAACCAACTTTGTGATCTTGATATAAGTCCATGTCCCATTATGTGCAGACATTTGACAGTATAATCGAAGTTTTGTATAATGTAGAAAAGGCAACTTATACAGTAAACTGGGTTCGTTCTTAATGGGAACTCATCACTTACTGTTCATAAATTGCCGTTGACAGGGCTCGAATCTGGGCACGTCTGCTTCGGAACCACTATGCTACCCTGCCTCATATAATCATAATCATACCATTAAACTATAAATCAACATATCCTCCCCAATTGACATGGTTTCTGTTCTATAATGAGAGATTTGAATGATTAAATGAAACTTTTGGTCTAAAGGTATGCAATATTAGGTCCAACTTATAGAAAGCCTACTAAAAAATATTGGCTACTATATAACGGTAAATTTTGTGTAGAATGCAGCAGGGTGGCTCATTGGTTATAGCAACCGATTCCGAAGCAGGCGTGCCCAGTTTCGAGTCCTGTGTGCGGAAAATTCGGGACAGTACATGATATGATTCCAATAAGAACGAAACCTATTAACTGGATGAATTTCCTAAGCTAAATTATAAAATTCTTAGTGTAAACAAAAAAAGTTATACAACCATGATTTATTTAACTGCTTTCACCGCCCGCGTAACCAATATTCATTTAAATATATAAATATTGCAGAAAGTTCAAGGCAAAGCCCGATATTTGGAAACGCTGAGCATAAATAAATAGCAGATAAAGTAGACAGATGAATTCTCCTTGATTTATTAGATGCGGAACAACCAGTAAAGAGTTACTTAATGTCAAGAATAGAGGAAAAGTAAAATTGAACAAGAAAAAATATGTTGCGTCTTGGACACACCTGCTTCTTGCTTTCGATTACTCATTAATAGAACCAACACAACGACCCAAAACAACTGCAATTTTTGTCATGTGAGACAAGTGGCTTAATGAATCCGCGATGCATAAATTTTTAAAAGCAACAGCAAATAATTTCATTAATGATGCGACATTTGAGCAAATCTAAGATATAAATTTTAAACAAGCCACTTATAGGTACAAATAAGAAGAGTTTTCAAAAAGGCTAAATTTCACCAAAATTGAGGGCAACGAACATTACGAAAATCTGTACCAGCGGAAAACGCCCGTTACTTTGGTATCGATCGACATCAGTTATCACAAACTTATGGCTATCATGGTATCACTCTACTAAACGTTACATTTTCATAATGTGTTTTATTTCACTACGCAAATGAAAATAATCATGATATACACTTAATTCTATCATATAACTATTACGCAAAATATGGCCAAGAAGAGTAAAGACACTTTCGTTGAGTAAAATTTGTTCATAATTTTTCTTACCCTGAATTTCGGAGAAATGTATCTTTTCTTTTATTACAATACCTTCAGAATACTTTAAAGGACTTGCGCGTATGACATATTGTGAGATTTCCTGAATTCATCGCCAGATACTTTTAATTGGAACATGAACCATCTGTTGTTTTAATATGCACTCATAAAGGAAAGTACACCACAAAAGAAGCCCATCTTACTTGAACAAATATTTGGTGCATGTGGAGTTCAGAGCGAGATGCTAATGATAAATTTTTCTTAAGCACAAAACTCATGAGCACACGTAACTAACCTTTATTACCTGCTGAGTTTAGTAATAATTCATGAGCCCATATAATTTAACCTGCTATTAGATAACTCATGCAAAATAAACAATTGTATATCTTCTAGTTAATTGCAGCAATGAATTGAAATGGAATTTTTCATTCAAATTGCATTTACACATATGAAATTTGAAAAATTTAGTAAAACACAAAAGGCTACCACAAATGACCTTATGATAATGCATTATGATTGAAAAGACATTCTCTATCCCACATGAACAAAGTGGCGATTTTAAAGCGTTTTCTAACTTATATTAAATCTTGGAAATTCGGATCAATTAAATCATTTTGGAACCCAGAATGTAAATCGAACTTCAACAGAAGAAAATTGAGGATATATTACATACTATGTATACATATTGGAATAGGGGCTAACCTTTAACTAATCAGACAACATGAAAGCGCGTTAGTAATTTGACTTTAGAATTTTATAAACATTCGAATATCGAAATTTAGAAAGATTCAAATACGAGCAGAAAGATAGGCCAAAGTCAATATGAACGAAAGGTAAAATCTCTGGTGTACATTCGTTACGCGCTTACTGGAAACTCATAAGTAGGAGCCGGTATTACATCTTATGCGAACTATATGCTTGAGTGAGGAATGCTGGATGATTTGGACGGTACCACCTGCAATACGAATGTGAATTCTTGCGGTAGTGGAGCTTATTTCATATAAAGTCTTCAATACTGCGGTTTCAAAGCCAACAACTATGTAGAATATATATAAAGAGGCTTTAAAGGGTGCCAACTTTATGGTGGTTGAGTCAGTGCCTGACACCAATGCCATGGTTGCCCTATATGTACATAGAACCAACATTATTGTTTGCAAGGCTGTACATGATTACAACACAATTGACTTCAAGATATGCTAAATTTCACCAATTTAGGGAATTAAACCTACACCTGAACACCTGTTAATCCAGAAAAGCTATAACCTCTGGCCCTGACCGACAACTTTTATGTAGTTATAGGGCGTTAAACTGGCTCCTATTGATGAGTCGCCGGTAATCACGACATTAGTGCGCATATTAGATTATACTTTTGTTCATGCTGATTTTCTTGTATGCTTCAGGTCCTAATTGAGCTAATTGGTGACTAGGTGTACAAAGGTTAATACATAATTGCATATATATATATATATATATATATATATATATATATATATACGTATATATAAACTTACTTCGCTAATAAAAACTTTATAATAAATATTGTTTCTTATTGAAAACTAATATATATATATATATATATATATATTAGTTTTCAATAAGAAACAATAAGTATTATAAAGTTTTTATTAAGTGATCGCGGAAGCAAATTTATGTTTATGCAAAAATGTAATACGTGCACTAAATGTCAAAAAATTTTTATATAAAACTCAATAGAAAAGCAGAAATTTTCGTCTCCTTAGTATTGATATTCGATAGAGCCTTGGTCTGCAAGGAATTAGTAATAAAACTTTTCTTATAGACCAGTTATACTGCCGGATTTCACCATTCACATTGCTTTTAAGCTAGTCATGGTACGGTGTGGTGCTTCGGAATAATCAAAATTGTTCATAATTGTGTACGGTCGGCCAACAAAAATCGATATCATTGATCTCTGTTCCAGATTTCAATGGTGTAAGTGTAGGAGCTTACCATATTTTATACTTAATAAATAAACTAAAATCCTATTTAATACGAGCGGGTGTTAGTTTTGCACGGCATACAATGCGGACGGCATAACTGATTTTTTAATGTTAAAATATGGCGAAAGAGATATATTTTTTATGTAAGCAGTAATGTCGCAAAACACTTCCTTGTAAGTATAATTATAAATTGAGAAAAGTAATATAACTAACCCATTCTATATAGTTTTCCTTTTTAATAATATATATATATATATATATATATATTGTCCGTATAAACTAAGAAAGGCATTAGATAGCAAAAAAATTTCATCGAGTAGACCGATTTTGTCCTTATTCGAAACGCTTCATGTATTGTCCAGAATTTACCTCGAAATAGGCTCGAAACATGACATATTGCTTTTGGAATTTTGGACACTATCCACATGTTCACCCATAACATGTTCTGTTATGTGATTTTGAATTGCGTGTATTTTACTGCAGGGAATGTAGTATATGAATTCTCGGACTGCAAAGCTTGTGCCCCAGTTGGAGACCATTCCAAGTCAAATACTGGACAATACTCGAAGAATTCCCAATAAAGACAAAACCGGTCAGCTGATGCAATGTTTATGTTATACTGAAAATAAACACACATACACATATATATATATATATATATATATATATATATATATATATATATATATATATATATACATATATATATATACTGCCGCTTTGCAATAACCATTGCTGAAGAAAGAAAATGCATCTTATCAATTATACCAATGACGCCCTTAATGTGACAAGATAAATAATTGCATTTGGTGACTTAAGCAAATTGTATTTGAAACCGACAGCACATACAAACTAATCCCGCTATTATTCTTGATTTTGTTTTATGCAAATATCGGTGTGTTTTTATTAATAAATAAAGTTGATTTAAACAATTCAACTAACTATAAAATTTATATAATATTCATGTGTTGTTTTTTTGATAGAGCTCTTATATATGCAGTTGTATATTAGGATTGCGCACCTTTTGAAAAATTAATTCAAATACTACTAGAAGGATAAACCAAAATCAGAATTAACGTAATTTATAATCTAATCTGCACATTTGTTTCGGGATTAATGGCAATTCATCAGAAGGAGCCGGTTTAATGCCCTATACCAATTATATTTTTGGATGAGGAAAATGGGAAATCTGGAAGTTACAATCTCCTATACGAATAGGTATACACGAAGTTGAGCAGGTAACTTCATATAAAGTCTTTGATAATGCGACATCAAAACCAACGCATTATATGTGATAAATACCGCGCCTGTAAATTTTACCACCATAGTAATTCTCATTATACCGACCCAGTAAATCGTCCCATCAAAATGGATTTTGAAACTGCTTTGAACGGATTAGTAACATTAGGCAAAATTTATATCATTTACATGGCTCACGGAAAACACCTTGTCAATTTTACTTGCTGCAAATTCCGAACAATTTTGACTCTATAGTTTATTAACGGTTGCGCATCTCTTAACAAATTATTTCAAATAGTGCCGGAAGAATAAACCAAATTCAACATGAACGAACAACATTATTTCAAGTACTCCTGCGTTTCCGACACTACGCCGGATATCAACTATATATTTAGTCAAGAAATTTGGGAAAAGTTGGTGTTATCGTTTTCTTCTGAGGAGTCGCATGTCAGCACGAAACTGATGTATACAAGAGATTATATTGTTCGTTTCTGCTGACGTCGGCTTATTATTCCAGTCCTATTTTAATTAATTTGTAACTCGGTACGCAATACCTAACGCATACTTTCACAAATTTTTTAAATCAAAATCCATAATCACGTGCAAAATCACATATATTTAACATATTTCCTGTTCAAGTTAACTCAGATCAACCTGTCCGCGGTAATTTAAATTAATCACAAACACGTATGGCAGTATAAATAATTTATCAAACATGTATGAAGAACACGGTTAAAAAAGGCTAATTTCTTTGCGTCAGAGTTCAACTCGAATGTGATAACATGAGCTTTATTTAGATTAAAGCAAGGGGGTAATATTGACTTAAGCCTAAATTATTGAATAACAAAGGTCATACGGTAAATATACTTACTGAGGCAATCAAAAAGGCACATACACACAGGCACACACAGAAACAATTCCCAAGTTTTTATTCAAATAGTGTTTGCACTTTCTTAGTTTATTTAGCTGAGGACTATGGTTGTTGCATTCAACAGCCTCCGCTGTGTTTCATTCCCATTCATGTTTTGCTTAAAAGAATCCTTGGAAGTCCGCCTGATTTGGATTGTGATTTACAAGTCCAATGTGTTCAGATATTGCCGAAAGGTTCTCCTTATTCACAGAATTAAAATAAAACAACAATTTAGTCGATATCGCACAGTTGAACTAACTGAGTGCACCGAACCTAGATATGCCCAGATATAATAATCCTCGCCTTCATTATCTGCACCATAAGAAAAATATTCAACACAAAAATCTACACTCTAGCGTTGATATAACAAAATGAGAAATATTAAAAAACACTAGTATAACGAAAGCCTGGTAAAATAACAATTTATCGATAAAAGTATAACTGGAACTTAATTAGTTATCCTGACTAGTTTATATAAATATAGGCATGTTCGTTGCCTTTGAACATTACACATTATTTTTATTATAGGGAAGAGAAAACGCATTTAATACTTATTTACATTCTTTTTAGGTTTCCGTTTAATCAATAGGATAAAAATTAGTCTGATTTTCAGATCGTTTCCTCGTATTTCTTGTTGCTGGTTTATTGCTAATTTTTTTGTGAGTGGCTATGCATATATGTCAATGTGTGTGTGTGTGTATGTGTACGTCTTGGGGTCATTTATATTGTATTGTAGAGAGAGTGTTTTGAGATCAGGTTAGTCTTTAACTGATGGAATGAGGTTCAACCATGTGCTCGCTTTGGGGACAATTATGTGTATAATCAGTTTTTCTCGTATGCTTTCTTTCGTATCACCTTGTTTTGAGACCTTCATTTTGTAGTATTGGCAACAACGCAGGGTGTGCGGAGCGCAAAGTAGATTGCTCAAATGGTCGTGCATACTGCGTCACTGTTAACGACGGTATTAGTGTTGTTTGTACAGCTGTTTTCTCTTTACGTTTAATGCTAATCTGATTGATTGTTTGTTGAGTCTGGTCTAAATTGTGACCAAGCTTGCCTAGATAAACATTAGTAGGATAATTAAGGAGCTAGACTAACCTTTCACCAGCAAGTAACTAAAAACATATATATGGCAGCCAGTTTTGTGAGTGCCAAAATTCCGGAATTAATTAAGTTCTTTAAATAGTGTTCTGCAATCAGATGTGTTGCCATAAAAACAGATTTCTTATGCAGTACAGACAAAAGCCAAGAAACCGGCGTATAAGCTAGTAATCCACCATGTGTTCAATTCAAGATGGTGAATAAATTATCTAATGACCCAGTCGTCGAATTACAAATTTGAAACGCAGCGAATTTATCATATTTACATTGAAGATAGAAACGTCGATGAAAGCAACACCTGACAAAGAAATAAAGTACCTTACAAGAGATCTGAACAACTTTAACCTGTAAATGAATGCACTTACAAAAAATTTAAAAAATGGCCTCGCCTCAGAAGTACTCCAAGGACAAGGACTGAGAGCTGCGATAATTAGTAGACTAGAAAAATGGCGACAGATTTTCAAAGGTAGACAAATCATTACAATGAATCATGTAGGTGAACTACGAAGAATAATATCACAAAAAAACTACGACTTGACACACACGAAAAAGAAGGTTAGGAGTTGTTATGCATACAACCTACGCATATAGAGCGTCTATATACGAGATGATAAGTGATAAATCGACATTCAAACCAGAAAACAACTAGATAAATTATTCGACAAATATTGAAACAAGATTAATTACGATTTAGAAAAAACTGACGAAACACGTATCCACAATTGCTGATACTGAACAATGTTCAGGTATCGTAGAAAAAAATCAAAAGGCAAAATCTGCTGGAAAAAACCCCACAAGACAACGTCAAACCAAAAATCTCATGAAAACTTGACAGTCTCAGGAGCCCCTTCTGTGCGGCCCATTTTGTCAATGATCAGCACACCAGAACATAAACCAGCTACGTTACTCTGCAAACCTCCTTAATTGCATAAACATAAACAACAGTAAGGACAAATCTAGTCAGCATATGAACTGAGGGGAAAACACCATAGAAAACAAAATAGACTTGCATGACATTTCAACCTGTTTTACGAATATTACACTGAAAATAGACAAAAATAATCTCAAAGATCTCATATTATCATGTACAGAATACGCGCAATTTACATTTCACGTTCAATACTTCAGAAAGTTCAGTTCTATTGCATCGGGAAGATGCATTGCACCTCCACTGGCAGATTTATATATGCTCTATCTTGAGCAAAGTAGCCCTAGCAATATTACTTCTCAGTGCATAATTTACAAGAGGTATGTAGATAATATGCTATTTTTCATTCCAGATGCAGCAAACACAGCTTAAATCATGTAAAGGCCAGTTAAGCCGATCCATACATAATGTAAGTCAGCACTTTTCCCTGCTTTGAAATCCACCCCATTCAAGAACAAAATGTTGATTTAGCACTAAAATTAATCGAAAATTCTATTTTCCCTGTGCAGTAACTCAATTACAACAGTAGTGTGCCAAAATCTGATAAAAAACATAGTTATCGACCAAGAAAATCGAATCAAGTTTACTTGCACTGAACTCAAGAATGAAGAAGAACTATACTACCTGGGGAATTATTGGCAAATAAACACCTACCCGGATGGGTTCAGATTTTAACAACAGACCAAGTGAAATTCGTAATACAGACGATCCCGCCAAACAGGTTCTCCGGAACTTACAATTTAGAGGCAATCTTTCGGTCTCAATAATTACACCACGGTTTAATCGAATCACTAAGGAGAATTTTACCAATTCAAAAGTTAACATCACATTCATCACAAAGAGAATCATGAGGTTGGATGTGAAAAATCGACTGCTATTTCCTTTCCAATTCTTCATAGTCTACAAATTTTCATTTATGTGCAGTACATATATATTGGACGCTCGAAAAATCAATAAACCAAAAAAATCTCGTAACATTTATCACAGAAATTGATTTACATGGCCTGGCACCATCCAGCATCTCTGCTATCATTGAGGATACATTTAAAACGGGTCACCCTGCTTAAATCTCATTTCATTAATATAAAAATAACCACATCTTAAATATCAGTAAATAATAAAATGCGAATTACCCCCAAACGAACGCAGACACACACACACACACAGAGATACATAAACAAATGCACTCCAAGACCAACCCGTGGTAAACTGGAAATAGGGAATAAAAGTACATTGAAAATCAAACTTAATAAAATGGAAATCCAAAACGCAAATAAATGAAAGATTTTCAAGTTTTGTTGTGTATTGTCGAAGCAAATCGTCCATTATCTTTTCTTTATTAAATTTGTATTCTCTTTATATATATATATATATATATATATATATATATATATATATATATATATATATATATATATAACACGATACAAATATAATCAGTAAAAAATGGTGTGGATTGTATAATTAAGTTTTGACATACGCTGGACGATGTTTTTATTTTCAATGTTTGCCTTAATAGTCACCAAGCACACCACTCATTAAAATACGTACTTCCGCTTATTATTTATGCGTTAGCAATTTAATCCAACGCCAAAATAGTTTGGGATTTTAAGGAAATCTGTGCATCATCTTCGAAATACCATATGTAGAATATTCAAGACGAAATTAAAAATAATTTACGTATGCGCAAGTAGTAACTTATTAAATATAATTATTAAAATATACATGTTTACATAATCCACAGTTTGAAATCTAATTGATGCCTTATATTTCGTGAAAGAGATTTGGTTTCTGTTTTTCTCCCTCAAGCTTAATTCGGTATTCTTGGTGTTATCGTTTTCGCAACGTTAAACAAAATAAAGTTGTCTTTGAGGGCTCGGTTGAAATTTCGGTAAGCATATATGAACAGAACAATATACTATATTATAAAATAGTAGTCATTATGTCACTTTTAAATGTGGAAGTATTTAAATTGCATGTTAACTAAGATTTATCTGTATTAATTTTATGCTCGTCGTATAAATATTAGATCATAAATATTTTCCCACCACCACTGTTATGCTAAACTAATCTGCAATATTAAATAGCGAGAACGGGCTTTGAAATTTATTGGAAACCTCATTTCGGAATATTTCCACTCGAGCATAACCAACAAAAGTTGAGCTTGTGCTGTTGTCTGTGGCATATATTTAATTGAGATCTACCTCGAATTCAATGTTTTATCCCGGATATTATTTGTTAAGTCCATTCCGATATTGGTTCTCTTTTGGATGTTTAGCAATGTCGGTATAGCGCAAGGCACGTTTTAGCTACATATCATTAAATTGGTATCTTTGTGCACAAAATAAACATATAAAAATTGTATTTGTCAATCATATTACACAGCATTATAGCAAGTGACAAATTTATCTTGATCAGTAAATATGACAAATCGTTTATTTATACAGAGGGCCATTAAATACAAACATTTATCTCATCGCATAAACATGTAAATATAAAGTACTCGACATTTTATATGCTTTCAAAAAGAAGCAGAAACAAGCATAATAAATGTGCAGAAAACCTAGTAGAGAAGCGTGTAATTGTTTAAAAGCACTGCCTCATACAGAATTAAACGAATTTCTGTGCAAACTTTATATTTGCATTTTACTAAAATTTTAACTATATGTTGAAAGTAATAGAGAGCAAAAATTAATAGAGAACAAATACCGTTTGTAAATAATGCTTCCTATAAATGATATTGAGAGTTGGTTAAATGAATTTTTTGTATCCAGAGCTCGGCAATTCAATCATCATTCAGCAGCGTGAAACAGGGAAATCTGCTATTCATTTTCTGTCGAGACATATTGAGAACCTTAGCCAGGTTATAATCTCGCGTGGCATATGTTGAGATTCTTAGCCTTTTGTGTATTTAATAGACTGATTTGAGATAACGTTAAAGAGATATAACGGAGGGAACTCATTCAAAAGAAAGTCTCAATTTAATTTGAAACTTTTTTTCATAACAAGTTTTGCTTTAATTATGTCAAAACTTTATTAAAATAGTTATCAACATATTTCCGGGTGATTTCTTCAGTCGAGTTAAAATGACTTGCTAAAATGATTTAAGGATTTGCAATAGATGATCTGCAATAAATTTTGCCTCCCTCGTTTTATATCGAAAGATGTGTATACATGAAAAACGAAATCCTCAAGTGATCCTTTACCAGAAGGCATCATGAAGATGTGTGCTATTCACTAAATATTAAGTTGGAAAATGCAATACTGGTCCGTCTATTTTTCAATATCATTTTTATTTGCTACATAGAATTTTGTATTAAAATGTGCACTAACGCCCATGTATTATGGCAGCAGAGAATATCTAATTAAATATTGATATATTAGCATATAATTTAAACCTTCTTAGTCATATCTATTCAAGATAAACCAAAGGGTTAGAATTGGACTAAAAGTAACTCCGGCAATAACCAAATACCAAGACGCACAGAAGAAAACAAACACACACTCACATATACATTTCCGAAAAATTTTCAAATTAATACATGATCGATCATGTTACTTATGTTCACTAATTTCAAATAATTTATCATACATGTCCTGAATATAGTATATATATATATATATATATATATATATATATATATATAATTAGGAAGAAAGAACAATGAGCGTTTAACACTGCAATCCACACTGGCGCTGTTACCATGTGGAAATTATAAATTTGCGCAACAAGGTGAAACGATCAACTACACTGGGAAAAATAGCACTGGTACATGTAACAGTGAACAATGCGCACAAATGGTTAATTCTCAAGCCATCAAAACAATAATGACCAGATCTCAGACATCACTTTGCAATACTGCGAGAATGACCTTTACATGCAAACACGCATACACACAAACACAAACGCATAAACACTCACCAACTAGCCAAAACAAGAAACAGAAGTAAAAACGAGTCAGATTTGTTACCACTAGCATAATCAATTGAAAACCCAAAATGTATAAATATGTATGATTGTATAAGAGATGATTAGTATTCACGAAATAAATGGCCTTTATCCACTTTGTTATTAATGTGTTCTTTCTTCCTAATTATAAATATACTGTGTAAAATTAAAAAGGCATGGACATTATAAAGAATATATATATATATATATATATATATATATATATATATATATATATATATATATATATATATATATATATAATTTATTGGGTTGTTTAATTCGTGGAAACTTTATCAAAGGATTACGTTAGTGAAACTTCTGAAAGTGTAGTCGGCGTTTTGGTTGTTTTATATAATTAATTACGTATACGTGTAGTATTTTTTCAGACTTTGCTTTATGTAGAATCGGTTGTGTGCCCCGTTACAAATGTGTTCGGAGATAGTAAAATTTTCTGAATGTGCATGCATTGTTTAATTAATTTCTGCTGCAATTGTTGCTAGATTCTGTTGAATAATTACATTACATTATACATCATATTGTGTAGAACACAATTTATTTGGATAGAATTTACAATTTGTCTGTGGCATCCAACTTCACGATTCTGTTTATGCAAAATATGTAGTTAAAGTTAACTAGAGAATTTCGAATTTGTGAATCGATTTAACCACCGTGCAATTATTGGGGCTGGTAAGTCGCCCTTAAATGGTAAGTTTAGGAAAATCTGTTTTACAATAACCTCTATACGAGTTAGATGAGTGTCCAAAAATGGAAATCTGTGCTCTCTCTCGATCTCGAAGGCCAATTTGATACACGGACCGGCTCGATTGGTTTGTTTGAAGATTTTCTTTTTGTCTGCTGCGTCTACGATGAACAATAATATAACACTCGTGCCTTTTGTGCAATGAACTCTAATTAGTTTTTCATTTTATGCTCGTATACTAAAGATTGTGCATGTATAAATCTATCAGGAAAGATGTAATGCAGCTTCCCATAAAAGGCTCAACCGAAATCCATAAAGAAGTCATTCAAGCCTACTTGGATATCGTATTTACACTCCAGGTAGAGAAGGAAAACACTTTCCATTGCTTGAACATCCAACTCATTTGAGAATTAAATGGTGATATAACACCGACAATAAAAAGAAAATCCACTTTCACAGGGCAATATATTTAATATAATGTTGGTGTGCCAAAATCTCATAAATGAAACTTGGTTAACGACCTAGCAATATGAATCAGGATGATCTGCTCTAAATTCAAGATCGAGAAGGAATTATGCTACCTGAAGAAAAGTAAGCTAATCTAAAACTACGCGGAGCGATTCATAGATGTCTACATCCGACCGCGTGCGATTCGTAATACAGGGAATATCGCCAAACATGTTTTTATAAACTTACCATTTAGAGGTGACCTTCCGACCACAATTTTCCCAATGCAAAAGCAAACTTCTCATTAATCACAAAGAGAATTATGAGTTTCGAATTCAAAAATTGATTGTCAATTCTCTCCCAATCCTTCATGGTCTACAGATTTTCATCTATTTGCGATACACTCATACACGTAGAATCAATTGATCAGAAGAATCCAGCAACATTCACTGCATAAATTGATTGTAAAAAGCATGGCACTACCAGGTAAATCACCTATCAGGCAGCATATATATGAAATGGAGCAAACAGCCAAATTGAATAATTTCTTAATTCTACACAAAGTAAAAGAAGAAATATTATATATATATATATATATATATATATATATATATATATATATTATGGAGAAAAAACAAATTGGATAATGAAATCTGGTCATTCTTGTATTGATGGTTTGAAAGTTAACCAATTGTTCACATGGTTTTCTGTAACGTGTACGAATTTTATTTTCGCGAGTGTAGTCTTTCGTATCCCTTTGTTGCGCAATTTTGTTTCTTACACTTGGAAATAGCGCAGGCGCAGATTTCACTGTTGAATGTTCGTATCTCTTTTCGAAATTTCTGTCTCCTTAAGTGTAGCTCCTTTCCCCCTTCAGTTTGTTGCCAATCCAATCTGGTCGAAGGGGTGTTTAGTCTTGCCTGGACGCTAGTAATTTATTGTTGGGTTTGTTATTCGTGACCATCATGTTGAGAAAATTTTTTAAACATTTAGGCTAGATGATTATAGTTTTATGTAAATGGCTTCATAAATATATAATAATTTCTTTTCTAATATATATATATATATATATATATATATATATATATATATATATATATATATAATGAAAGATTGTAAAGTGATGTTTAGTATTCTCGAAATAAACGGCCATTATCCACTTTGGTATTAATGTGTGTTATTAATGCATATATATATATATATATATATATATATATATATATATATATATTTTTTTGTTGTGTGCTTGTGCATCGATCATTGGTATTTGAAGACGTTGTAATTCGTTCAATCCAAACGTCAAGATTGACCTTAGTAGTCCTGACTTATAAGGTTTAAAATAAATATCAATGTGTAAGTTTTTAAATAAAACGCCGAATTTACAATAATTGGTGTGCGTAAATGCACTGCGTAATATAGAGCCTCGAAGATGAAACCATAAGTGAAGTTTCGAAATGTTGGTTTCCCGGCAAAACATTTGAGACCTGAATTTTAAGTGAAAAATCGCTCGTCGTGCTGATATCTTCAGAGCGAGAGCTATGAGTGTAATTAGTTTAACTTGGAAACACGTCGTGCGCATTGAAATGTGGAAGTGAAAACTTATCGATGAAAGTCTAGATTAATCTATTTTTGCCCATGATGGTAAGTCATGCATCCTCTATATGTGTCTATAGCATTGCGCGGACATACAAAGCAATACTGTGTTCAAATGTACACAGTAATTTTTTTATTGATTTTTGTCATTTGGAGTGATCAGATGTCGATTAAAGTATGCTCTGGACAGACATTTCGAAATACAATTCCTACAAGGAAAACAGCAAAAGTCTATTTTATTGTATCCATGGTTTTCCTTCGTGGCTGGTAAACATTCAGTATAAATAGATCTGTTTTGGAGCGCGGTTACCACATTTGCTTAAATCTGATATTTTGAGCATTGTACCGTGTGCGTGAATAGAAGCCTGATGATGGAACTGGAAATGAGGAACCGGAAAGTTGCTAGTGAATGAAAATTAGATTATACCTCACTTCCAGTAGTTAATACGAATAAGATGAAATCCTTTGGAGTGAGGGCACGAGTCTGTACCCAGTCACCACGAAGACGAACTCGATGTGCACTTAGAAATGGTGTTCAATCGGATCTTTACCTAACTGATAGTGCACATTGACTACTCACGAAAGAAAACTGTGGATACTTTAAATGTGATGATCGCTCTGCGCAAGTCAATACAACATAAAAGGCTCTTTTAATAAAACAAGGATCAGGCAATAGATTAGAAATAGTCTAGTTTTAAACCTGAACTTTACACCTCGTGTTTTCCCCATTTTTGTCATATCCGTTTGTTAATATACGACACAAATTATTATGAGCTTTATATTGTTCATTTGCAATGCAAATAGGCTAACTTTTTGCAGGAAAAAAACATAGAAGTATTGTTTGCACACTTTGTTGATGTCAGCATGTAAACTTATCTCGATTCACAACTGGTTGCGGTGCTCTTGTTAAAAAAGCCGTGGTTCAAAATGGTTTCGAATTTCATATTCAATGAAAATCAGTTTACCTGCGATATCAATGAGGGAGTTTTATTGACACAAACTGCTTGATGGTAAAGTTGACCCTACTATTACTATATTATATATATATATATATATATATATATATATATATATATATATATTCATAAGTAAGTCTCTATTGTTTTGTAATATGGCACTCGGCGACGGGATATTCATATTGTTTGGGCCGATACCACCCTTGACTTAATTCGATTACATAATTTATCGATGCTTAGTATGGCTCTTACTCTTTATTGGAATGAAGTTTGCCAAGTGCGCTATGCCTGATAGATTGTTACTTGTAAACTTTTTCTTAGATTCGCTTTCCATTTTTATAGACTCGAGGCTCAATTGAAGCTGCTAGTCAGAGTTATTGTTGACGGCTTAGTTTGTTCGTGACGGATTCACAATCAGGTATGAAGTAAAGTAAAATATTTTTTTACTACTATCGCATGCAACTTTCAATAGTTTCACTAGAAAAAGGTACTGATTTTATTCGAGCGTTCCTCAAACAAAATTTGGAAAATGATTAAAGAAACTATGAAGTATAATGTAAATGAAACTTCTGTATATGTTCGCGTTAATTATGTTTGAAAATCCTTTATTTTTTTATTTTTTTAAATAATTTTTTACTGGAATAAATAATGAATTATTTTTCGTGTACCCTCAGATGTCATCTTACATAAGATAGAAAAATGTAACATTTTGCAAATTAACATGTAAAAGAAATTTATCTGAACAATACAGAGTAGCCGCTTTGATTTTTGAAACTTTAAAAAATGAAATATCAAATATTAAAAATGTGGTCGGATTTTACGCGCGCACGTTTTTGTGATAAAGAGATTAAAAGGTAATTACTAATATATTTCTCTCGTTGAAATTCAAAGAATTATAGAAAAATAAAATTTCTAGCTATAAAAAATAACGGCATAACCTTAATATGTTTTTTTAAGCTAGCCAATACAGGTATTATAAAATATTGATTTCTGTTTCATTCGGTCCTGGCATAACGCAGTCCTAAATTACTTTGGCCGAAGGTCAAACCTTTGATCTTCTGATTTAGAGTCTGGTAGATAATTCCATTAGACAGGGAATACACGCATTTAGTTAAAGTTTCATTTTCATAGTAACGTTTTTTGTTAATCTAAACATCCAACTAGCCGTCTCCAATTGGGAACTAAGTGACAGAAATTATGGCGTTTTTAAATTTCTGCTATCGAACTTCTGATTCAAAATTAGGCATGTCTAATAATCACAAGATTAACCAAAAAGACGAATTAAGCTGGCTTTATTTGGTATTGCTTAGATTTTAAGAAAACCACATATTATCAAATCCCATAGTTTTATATTAATTCAGTAAAAATAATATTTCAACCTTCGCCAAATTTGCAATATTTGAACAAATTATTTGCTTAGAATATCAAAAATTTTATAAATGTCAGTAATGCTTATTATTCAATTGAAAATCGGAAACAGACGTTCATTTGCACATCTGGAAAAGTAACTTAGCTATAAAAAACAGCAAGCTAAATTACAAGTTTTAACATTTAAATGTTTGCGGCGGTTTAAAAACACTAAGTTATAATCATGTTTATGAAATTCCAGATTTAAATCTGTTCCCAATATTTTCAACTACGGTTCACTGATAGACATATTTTAATTTGCAGTTCATTTATATGATTTAGCCGATTTATTTCGTATTGCATTTCTATGTTCGCATACGTATTTCATACCATAATAATTGAAAATATCATTATTCAGTGATATTCCTACTTATTAAAGGTGACAGAATGTATCTTCTAAGACGCGAAATAAATTTAGTTCCACCTGCACCCATAGGCCTACTGGTACTTTCTGAGGCCTTAACAATCCATAGAGAAATATGTGACTATATTGCTTAATAATTCACTAAATTTCTTATTACAAAAATAGATAATCATGTCTGCTCTTGTATACGCATATTGGTGTAAGGTTCAATTACTAATTAACCAAATAACCATATCGTGCAATTTTCAGTTTAAACTAAGCAGAGTATAATGTCGAATATGTAATTAAACCAGTAAACCGGTTTCGTCCCTATTGGGAACTCTTCATGTATTGTCCAGAATTTGCCGCGAACAGGGCTCGAATCTGGGCATGTCTGTTTTGGAGTTTGCTACTTTAACTTTTGAGCACCAAGGTGGCGCAATGCTATCAGTGGAGTGATTAGTGTTCGTGTTTCACGAATAAATGTCATTGTTTGCGTGTTTAATCAAAGGAATTTGCGTCAACTAAGTTCTTTATTGGTTCGGAAATATAAAGGAATTTGATTAATGGAAGTTGTACTTCTTGCTTGCCTGCTTATTCAAAGTTCATTATGTAACATCAAGTTAATATTTATTGTTGCATATCGTAAAAAATAGTATAAAATTATTCAATTTCCTACAGAGATATTTCAATGTCAAATTTTCGCTTTGCCATCAATTAAAATAAAATTAAGGCGATTCGATAAATGTTTTTTGTTAAAAAATGACAGAAATCGAGCAGATTAATTATTTGATTTCAAATGGAATTTTCGGGGACAACTGCGCTTGAAAGTAGACAAAACTTGCACAACATATATTTATATACTTTAAGTATTCCTATTAACCCCTGTTACTTTGAAGTTCAAACTTAATTCACGCCTTTTGACGCTTGAAGTACGTTATTGTGGTCTATTTATCAATGGCATTGGAAAATAAGGAACAGATTCAATACTGTGAAGAAACCAAATGACTAATCTCTATCAGCCTTAATTAGTATTAGTCATTATATATATATATATATATATATATATATATATATATATATATATATAACGTCTAATGAAAGCGTTTTGTTTATATTTATTTTTTTATGTAAACCAAACATTGCGTCAGGCACCGAAGGAAAATCATCTAGTAGAAGGGTTTTGTCTTTATTGAAAACTTTTCAAGTACTCTCCTGAATTTGCAGCGGACGGAACTCGAAACGTGGAAAATATGCTTCAGAGTCAGGTACTCGGCCCACTTCGCCACTCATACTGCAGAATAGACGAAACTTGAATTCCTATGACAACTTATGTTTTCCCTTCAAAAAAAAGAATGGAATGATTGATGTGGGTTAGAATCTAAGTAAAAAGAGCATATTTACATAGATAACACAGCGAATTAAGGCAAATTAAACCTCTACACATCATAATTATTGCCAAATCAACTTTAAGGCAAAGGAAAATCGACAATATGGCTTCTATGCAGTTTATACTGTATCACGTCTTAAACAGAGCAAATCCTTGTTGTTAGCTCTGCTTAATAAAGAAAAGAACATTAGAAATCATCAACAGGATCACTGCTGAGCTCGACACGGTATGCACACGTAGTAAGCATGTGTAATATTTACGAATTTTGTGGACATAACGCTTGTCGACACAATGGCGAAAGTAAATTGCGAACAATAGAGTCAAATTCATTCTTGAAGTCTACCAAGACAGCTATTGTAGGACGGCAAAATACATGTCATTGTGCCTTAAGGTAACAATATTATCTATAAAATTTGCCCCTGACCGGAATCCGGATGGCTTATCTCTAGTATGAGATTTACTCAAAACACCAAGAAGGCATAAATTAATCGAAGCAAATAGCCTAAGTGCGACTAGAGTCAAGTTTATACCTCGATGTCTATCACACTAAATATGAATGATGGTCGAATCCCTCGAAGTAAGCAACACGGTCTTCTTCTTTCCATATAGTACATATCTTATATCGCGACCAAGCTAAAATAAGCTTGGCAGCAAATCATTGGGGCCTGCAGCTTTACGACGTATACGAGTTCAGATTGCATTTCGTTATTCTTGTTCTGATGATTGTTCAAAATTAATGTTCCACATTTTTGACACAGACATAATATCGGGGATCGGGACCAATGCGTGTGCCCAAAAATATTATTAATCGAAGCGTGACATTTTAAACATAGCATAACGATTTAGTGGAAACAATAATGGAAAAAGGAATTAATTGTTTTTTAAAGTTTTATGTGGAAAATATCATAATTCTGTTTTACTAAACAATCGTTCAACTATATACATAATTTTATAAATATTTGTCGAATTCCTCAGCAGATCAGAAATAAAGCACATTCATTATTATTTGTTACATCAAATCAGCAAATTCAAATTACAAATTGTGAAAGCTTTATGTATCATATTTAATTAATCTTATGTACTTTATTCTCAAATATGTCTTTAAATAAAAACGAAAAATATACCATATAATGTTAAATTATAACAGAGAAATATATATTTATAAGTAAACTAGAATGGGAAAAACCCAACAAACTTAAAGCTATTGTAAGTAAATTCCACCGAGTTAATTTGTTTGTGGTAATCAGGCTTCATTTACTCAATTCGTATTATTAGGCCTTAGGTGAATTTAGTAAAGTAATCATAAAAAGATATAACGTATTTCAACAAAATATTTCTTCATGCATTATATTTATCTCTATATGACAAATACATATCAGATCTACACTCTTTATTATGGATTGGTGCTCATAATTAAATCTACTTGCAGTTGTAATTAAAGTTACACAATAAAATCGAGCAAAATATTCACCTTCAGTCATAAGGTTATGTAACTAGATTGACACTTTTGTAATTAAATTCTAAATAATGCTTAAATGGATGAAAAAATTGTGTTGAGACTAAAACAAGTTTTGTCCTAGCTATTTATTTTGTTGGATACATCTTTCATTATACATCATTGGTCCACAATATATCACAAGTCTTAGAAGCATGTCAATAAATCCAGACATAATTTATTAGCTTGCTTCTGCGTAAGTTACAACAAAGATCAGGTAATAAGATAAACGTTTGGCATTTTATTCAGCTCCATGATAAATGTTAGTAATTAACAACCACCGATATAACTGTTTTCAAACTATTTCTTCTCTGAATACGTTCTGCAATCCGATAGGTTGGTAGAATGTAGCAGTTTATTTCCTGTTTTTTCATTCAAAAAATTTTTGAGGTAAATAAAATTGACTTGCTGGTTTTGAGAGGATTACCTTAACGTTCACGTTTTGCATTATTTAGTGAAAAAAGTATTACTCATAACTGACATATAGATTTTAAAATGTTATAACTTACGAAATACATCGCGTAAGGTGTGAATTATATCATAGCGAACTAAATCTTCATGAAAATGATTCCTGCAAGGCGTCAAGAAGAATAAAGCATTATTAACTATTATCAGTGGACCAGTAGACAGGTTTTAGTTAATAAAAAGCGAATTCTGCCATAAAATTTAGATTGAACTATGGTTTTCCAATTAAAATATTTTTTTGTCTCAAATGTGATATCGGTGCAGTCCGTAAAAAATATTAGTCTATAATTTAATGTACCGTGTGTATATTTAAGGCACAAACGTGATAATCATAATTGATGTTCAATTTGCGAAGTACCGCTAAACGCATGCACAGTTACTTGTTGTATATGCTTCAAGCAAGCCATATTCTCATGTTTTTGGTCTAAACTCGCAGAAACTATGACTTTTATAAAGAATCTACACTCAATATTATTGCGAAAGGAACATTATCCAAAATCTAACAGTTTCATTTTTTCATAATATAAAAAAGGTTAAAAATGTTTCGAACTTTACTAATCATCTTGAAAATTGACCAACTTAATAACGTGGTAAGGGAAAACGGGCTAAAGCTAAAATTTAGAAGACAAGGAACAATCTCAGATTATAGAGAGAAAATGCTTGTTTTCACATATCCTATCAAAAAACAAAAATATACAAATGAAAGAGAAATATTTTTTGACAAATTTAAAAAAGTTATCATATCTTCACAGTTCCAAAATTAAAGAATTCTTTTTTATTGACTAAATTAGACACAGATAATATACTCTGCACTCTACTAAATAAACCAGAAACACCATCCTTGAAATTAACACGGATCTTTGTCAAAATTCTATAAATTCTCAGGAACTTCCGGAAAAATAATTAAAAAAAACATTTGTTGTTGTGAAAATGAAAGAAAAATTTGTAATTGTTAATAATGTAACCAAAACTTTATTAATAATCGAAGATACGTGGGAAAAGTTAGCCAAGTTAAAAAAATTACAGAGTATTCTTATTTAAAATTTATTAAAATGAAAGAACAGAAGGCTTTAAAAATTTTAAAAGTGAATCAATCAAAAAGCGACACCTTCCAAATAAAAACCTAATATAAAGGTGTTTGCAAATAAATGAAACTTTCTTGCTTATCAGGTAAAATTTCAGTGCCACACACAACGACTACGTACAGGAACAGAAACCGCAAAATTTTGGCCCATCCACCTTATCCATGGTACTCACGTAACGTACAAAATGTTGCGCTTTGTTCTAGCATTGATTATTACTACCAGTGTGCAAGAATTATTTCGATTAGACGTTACTGCACATATTCGGATTTCAAACTTCATAGTGCCATTACTAAAAGCAGATCTGGACTAATGCGGCAAGTTGTAGTAAAGTTTATATATATTTCAAATTATGCTTCAAACCATGTGGTGTCAAAATAATCTTCAAAGCATGAAGCCCAAGGTGGTTACGCACTGCGGCACACCCACCTTAGCTAAGGTGCTCACGACATGTACCAACAGTTACCGTTGTTTCTACGATTTAAAATATTCGTTACCGCACAGATTCGGGTGGCCAACTACATAGTGCCATTACAAAAAACAGATCTGGTCTAATGCGGCAAGTTGTAGTGAAGTTGATATTTTTCAAATTACATGTAGATTCGACGTGTCCTTCAAGGTATAAAGACAAAATGAGTTACGCACTGCGTAAGCCATCCGTCTCAACATCCATAAATCGCAGTTAAAAGAAAAGTAGAATGTTTAAGCATGAATTGAGTATAAACCGATGAATCATTTGCGTTGGTGTGTGTGCAAGTGCCTCTCCATGAACGTTTCTCATTTTCTGTTTATGTATGTACCCAATTAAAATTATTCTCATTTTCTTTTCAAAATTCAATATATAAACAACCAAGTTTGGCTTTCGAGTTTGCATCTTTCGACAAAATATTATTTTAAACTGTGTTGTATACGCCTGCTTTATAATAAAATTATGTTTAAAAACATAAATAGTTTACGAATTTAAATTACTTAAATCAGAAAAAATCCTCAACATAAAATATTCATAAATTATATTTCTATGCTTACATATATCGATTTTAAAATTACTGGCACCGTAATGCGAATGAGCCATTCTCGAGCATATACTTGAAGCGGAACATCCAGCCAATTTGGCGAATTTCTCAGTCCCACAAAAAAACTGTTTACTAGCATCCAGGCAAATTAGACTGGCCTTAACAAACAATCGATCGGAATGGCAAAAAAATGAAGAATGAAAAACAGCTCCACAAACGGCATCGCTACCTTTGTTAATACTGACAGAAACTACAGAACAATATAATGTTTGCAGACGCATATCAATATAAGGCCGAAGTATATCGATAAGATTGATTAGAAAATCGAGAAATGACAATGCAAAAAACATCCGCAGAAAAGTCCCCAACTTCGATGTGAAATACAGCATTAAATATTGTTTGCACTAATCAGAATCAGAAATTCTCTCAAGTAAAAAATAAGAACGTTGCATTGCCATTAACTTACAGAGGGTGGGGTTCAGTAATTAAATATCTCAATTTATCTTCGAATTAACCTATAGTTTCATCCTTGATTAGTTTTTATCTTAATGTAGCTATTAACTTAGATTCATTATGTAAAGTAACATTTTTAATCAACTTTTAGTTTCACTATTTCTATAAGTTTTCTTTCAGCAGGCAATTTTTTTATCCTCAGGAAACCTTTAATCTCAATTTTTAATAATTTTACAAACTGTCAGTTATTTACCATGAAGATTTTGCGATCGGGTATTTATTGTATCATGACCCATCCTTACCCGTATGCCACTCGTACATATTTTATTTAAATAGTAAGTGTAAAAATTGAAAAGCAAGTGTAAAACGTAGGTCCGATGAGTGCAAATCGGAATTGACATTTATCAGCATAATTTCACATGGATGAGTGATACCGGTGCAGTTAATTGTATTTAACGGATTACTTCCCATTCAAACAAACGCCCATAGACAAACACACAGAGTCGCGGTGTGCACTTATCTGGTGTATCGTCAGCTGTTGTTAGATCACTATAAATTCACTAGGATGTGTGAACACGTGCTGTAACTAATTACGTGTCAATCCCCAAAAAAACGAGAACATATACAAACAGATATGGTGTATGTTTACCTAGTAAGTCATCAGTATGTGATGCTAAATCACTGGAATTTAATTTCGATTTATGTAGGCATGCAGACGCATACACACACAGACACGACTAACGCTTTCATTACAACAACACCGTAATAATTATCCATTATATTTCATAAATTTAGGTTGGCTTTGCCAAGGAGAATCGACTGAGTTCAACATTAGTTAATCTTTTTTTTCAATGATGCATGCGAACTGTATAGAATTGGTATTAAATTAGCATATGGTAAAACTGTATAGAATTGGTATTAAATTAGCATATGGTAAAAATTATTCCCAAACTAATTTCATAAATGGCCGAGGAATGCACGTGACTCAGCTGGAGCCGACTTCTGCTCTAGTGTTTCTTATTAAATGACAGTGTTAAATAAACACTTTAAGAGCCAAATGTAATTCATTCTAGCGCATGGATATTTTGACCTATCCAAATCCTGTACAATACTAAAGCTGCAAAGTGCAATCATCTAGATGACTGCATGCAATTGTTCCATATCATTTTGATGTTTGGGTTGCAAAAAATCTCCATCAGATGAGAAGCTCTGAAATATAAAATGCAATCGAAATTTACGTTTAAAACTTTAGTGTGTTATTTTGGTTTTGAAAATGGCTATATTTTTTTGATTTAACTCAACGCTGGTTAACATATTACGAGTACTTTACTAGATAAAATTTAAATTCATTTGTCGAATCATGGAAAATTAAACTTTTCACTTTAATATACCTTCTATGTAAACAATCATTGATTGCGCGGCTGGTGATAAACGCTTTTAAAATCAAGTTTACGAGCTTCAAAGAAACACCAATCCCATTGTTTTTAGTCAGTCCAGCAACCTAGCAAAACTGCCATGAATAACACCTACTTAGGCGTTTCGTCCTTCCATGAAACCCTTCCAGTACGACGGCAAACTGAGCAGCGAGGATCAAACCACAATGTATAGTTATGGTATGTAAAATTAGACATTGGGCTCTCACTTATTGTTGTATTGCATATATTGTAACAGCTTTCCTTATATATATATATATATATATATATATATATATATATATATATATATATATATATATATAGCATTTTGATCCTCATTACTCAGTTTAATGTCGAACTCCGATGATTACCGCGTAATGTTGAAACGCGTCAGTTCGTGTAACTGATGGTACTTTTGCTACCTTATGTATGATGCATCACTTCGTTCAGTTTGACTTTAAACCAACTAATTTTATGTTTATTTAAGGTTTAGTTTTATTATTATTATTCTTTTTATTATCCAAATTCTACGTCAATTACAATGCCAGTTAAAACAGTATAGAGTAGATGCAAATTTTCAATATTTATATTCCATCATTGAATTTCCTGAAATAGAGGTCAAGTAATTAGCATTAATTATTCAATTAGCCCAGTTTGACCTTATAGCCTTTGTGCAGAGTAGAATATAATTGCTCAATTCATCGAAAGCCATCGTTATATAACGACAATTTTACAGAAAACAACAGTCAATATGCACTCGCATTAATTTTTGGGCCATTTCCTTTAGGATATCTATAGTTTTCCTACTACTATAATAAGCCTCTAGATGTTAAGGGCAAAATTTTCTTCAAATCAGAGTAAATTAAGCAGAAAATCAACATAAATGTAACACATGAATAAGAAACATCGATAATATGCTATTGAAATTGTAATCATAATGTAACAAAACGTACGCTATATAGGATGAATTATAAAAATATTCTTCCAAAATTAAAAGAACTACCGCTTAGCAAGAAATTAAAAAATCATGCATCGAAATTTGTAAAATATATATCTGGTGCATTAACATGCATAAAAAGAAATCCCGAGACGCTTTTAAATTAAATATATTTAAAAACAGTTAAACTATTTCGTGTTTGAGATTGTTCCTACTGAAAATTATAACCTTGATAGTTTGAAGACCAAATACACTTCTCTTTATGAAAAATTTATAAAACACAGAATTGCATTTAAAAATTTATTTTATAGCGTTAAATGTTGTTTAAACTCTTGATTATAGTTGTAACAATTAAATAGCAAAAATTATCATAAGTCAATTGCGTATTAGATATTGCGCACCTTTTACCAAATTAATTGAAATAGAACCAAAAGGATAAATCGAAGTCAGCATTCACGGTAGGCATTATCTAATATATACATTAGTTTCGTGTTTACTCACGTCTCATCAGTTGCAGCCGGTATTGTGCGCTATACACACTATACATTTTGTTGAGGAATGTGGGGTAATTTGACGGAATATTAAGTTGTTATTATAGTGATGAATCCCCGGTCTATGGTCGAAGTTTGTACTCACGTCTAAAATATGATCATGTGTGGATTAATTATGATTTCGATAATGAAAGCGACACCGAGTTACTAAGAGAAAACACACGCAAAAACACTAAAATAGAAATGATATGACGCATGCATCATTCTTAGTACATGTATTAAACACTGACATTTATGAAAAAAATGGCCGAGACTTCTTTCCTGCTTTGAAACCACATATAGGCATATATACTAATGAAATGTGCGCACTGAAATATTGAAATAGCTGTACAAGCATTACTATTTGTGCTTTTTATTTAATGTTGAGTTTTATAAAGCACCTTGTGTTATATTATGCAAAGATGGATGGATGCTAGATTTATTAAAATAAGAAGTGAAATCATTGGTGCATTGGCGAAAATGTGACACGAGGAAATAATGAGGACTCAGCCGTGCAATCCAAACAGTGCTTTAACAAGATAAAATATGCTAGAAATTTAATTAGGTAATAATAATTAGAAATGTTTACCTGGTTGCGAAAATCTTTCGACTGTTATACAGACTATCACTTAATGTTTATAATCCACAAGAAAATATTGTTATCTGTTAAACTTCTTCATAAAATCCGATAATGGTGAAACGTGTAACCATAAAATTATTTATTACTTGATAAACTAATTTAAGCAGATTGTTTCCTTGCTGAAGATGAAGAATAAATTTGAAAATTTTAAATGAAGAAAATGTATTATTTTCCTTCAGAAATTTTAATGTCTTTATCTCTGACATTTTGATTTACGTGCAAGCAATTATTAACACCTGCATTCCTTACATTTCACGTTTGGAACTGTTACAAGACCTCAAAAGTCAATCCCAAAACCAAATACCATTAAGTAATTGTGTGCCAATTTTTGCAAGTTTTTCTGGATTTTCTTCATGAAATCTACTTCAATTGACTACGTTAGACAACTGTCAATTTGAGCAAAGCTGAATTTGTGAAACTAGACACTGTCCCCATATACCGCAAAAACTATCCAAGAGCTTGTAACGACACAAATCAATCGCCGACATATTGCGTAAATTAAATTCAAATTTATTTACGTTGCACCAATGAGAAAAAAGCAAAATTGCCGTTTAACCACGTTTAACCACGTTTAACCAATAGTATGCAAGTACACATATTGCATGCTATTTAAGCACGGTAATTTACCATGCAAGTCAGTTGGGGCATTTGCCTTCTACCTGCTTCACGCGTGTGCGTTCTGTCGGCTGTCAATACGTGTGCGCTCTGTCGGCTCTCAATACCTACGCTAGTGATTTGATAGTTTCACCAACAACTAACTACATCCGTGACTCATCTTGTTGCGGGATACCGGAGAGACGAGCCAATTGAGTGCAGGACCTGCAGGACACCATCCACAACGCGATCACAGCTCAACCACGGGAGCGACAACTCAACCAGAGTCCACCCAAGGCTCTAGGACATCTTCAACCTCTGAAGACTTCAAGCGAACGCATTACCAGGCCCTCTTAAGGGCCCCCATATCAGTAACTAATCTCTATTCAGAGCACCTTAACCGAGTTTGTAACGTCGTACGGCATTTACTTGAAGCCGGGACGTTTACAAAATTGGCGACCGCGCCAGGATACTGATTATTGTTCTGATTTTTTTGGTATAAATAAAATTGACTTCCTTTTTCATCTATTTGGGATAAATAGATTGACATTTGTGTTTTCTTTACCCTGATCGTGGTTTTCTGGGAAATCTGTTGGGTATATATTCGTGGATTTGTGGGGATAATTATAATACATTGTCATCAAAGGCCAACGGGGCCTCTATTTAACTTTCCTACGTACGAAACGGCACCGTACGTACTCGTCAAACTCAACTTCGGATTTTTGGAAACAGTGACTTTTTTTCTTCTGCACTTATTTAACTGTGGAAGATGTTTGTGGGTAAGCGTTTCGTTAAAGTATATTTATATATTTTTTCATATTGCTTATAAATTGATGTTCCTGTTTGGGATGGAGATAGTGAGCTATTCTTTATGCGCGTAGACTCCGCTTTCTCCCCGTTTCCTGATTATTGACAGTCATTAAAAACTGTCAAAAGAGTTTTTGCTAAACTACCTTCTGAATTGCAGCGACGGATTTATCCTAAGCTTGAGGCCATTAGGAAGCTACCTAATCCCATTTTGGGCCTACAAAACGAGGTAGAATCCTTGCTTGGACCCACTGAAACTGAGCAGATAATAAAGCAAATATGCGCAGATAGATATGCAAAATCTTGACATCGAAATACTGAGGGAATTACGGAAACGTTGGAATAAAACCAACATTTCTGACCATGAGACTAAGGGTTGTTTTGATTAACAATCTTCCCCAAACATTAAAACTCTTTGCCAGACAGCTCACCCAACACTTTGCTCTATAGATGACTTATCTGAGAGATGTGAGTTAGAATATAGGGTTTTGGAACCCAAAGTGAATCCTATCATCCTTTTCTTCACCCCCGCAAGATGATAGAATCTCGTCTCTGTAGAGAGAACAGTGGCGAACATGGCCAAAGTTCTAGAAGGATTGGCCAATACCAAGTCCGAGATAAATCAAGTGAATGCTCGACCAAAATTCGTTTCCAAGTCAAATTATAATGGTAGGCGCCGATCGAGATCTCCGCAATCCTTTTCAATAAATATGCTCCAAAGAACTGGTTATAAAACCACCAGAAGTTTTTTATGCTTGCCAAGTTTGTCTTTGTCGTTCCGAAGAATTTCCGAAGAGTGTCAATTTCCACAGCTGACGGAGAGGACAACAGACCGCAGGCACAAGGGTGCATCAGTATCGGGAAAAACGTCTGGCAGCAGGAAGTAGAAGACCGTACTTTCTGCACATCAACGGCATCAACAGCACTACAGGGAAGAAGCCAAACAAACAATCCGACCCATCCCTGTCGACTCTTTTCGTCCACGCCGAATTTTTCACATAGAGAACTAAACAGACAATGCCGGTCGCAATCACCAGCCTACTTGTTTGCATGACCCAGCCAAACAGCCAAACGAACTTCTGCACCTTCGTGATTTCCAAACTGGCGAAGAGTTCATCGTAGACACAGGTGCGGCAGTCTCAGTTCTCAAAGGTGATTCAATGGCCGAGATGTCGCTAGGGCGTTCTTCTCGCAACAGCTACAGGCGAGCCCATACCAACTTATGGCTGCCAATACCGCACACTCAACATAGATTCACATGACGTGAATTTTCCCACAACTTCATCATTGCCAAGGTCTCACATAATATAATAGGGCGCTTGATTTCCCTTCTAAAATTTCGGCTCATTGTTGATCTTGCCAATCAAAAATCATCGACCCCTCCACCGGACTTGAACAAAGCTTTTGGACACTTGCCTCCGAGCGTTTGGAGCTACAGGTCATTCAGCCAACCCCAGTGCATCATTCAGCAGAGATATCAGCAGCTCTTCGAAAATACAAATCGCTTTTCGATCTTAACAAGTCGGAGCTACGAGTCTCCAACACGATGCATCATATCGTCACAGAAGGACGACCTATTGCACTCAAGAAGCGACCACTAGCTCCTGCTAAGCTGAAAGCTGCCCAAGAAGAATTCTCAAGGCTTTTTGGAAGAGGGAATCATCAGACCATCAGAAAAGAGTTCATAGGGCGTCACCACTGCACTTAGTGTCAAAATCAAACGGATCGTACAGAGCCTGTGGAGACTACCGTAAGCTAAATTCAGTGACAAAATCTGATGCATATCCTATTCCAAATATCAACACTTTACTTGAAAAACTCAACGGCAGCATATTTCTTCGTCAGTGATTGACCTCAGACAAGCGTACCATCACATACCAGTAGCACCAGAGGATATCAGAAAACTGCAGTCATCACTCCCATTTGGCCTTTTTTGAATATCTTTACATGCCTTTTGGACTCAAATGTGCTACTCGAGATATTTCAAAGATTCATGAACAGCATACTTGTCACGACGACTCTACTTATTGTATGTCATATCTAGATGACATTATGGTATTCAGTCCAGATCTAGAATTTCATGCGAAACATCTATGAAATGTCCTTTCACGCTTATGCAACCACAGACTCAAGATCAACTGTGACAAGACGCAGATTGCAGCTTCATCCATCGACTTCTTTGAGGCATCGTATCACGGCCCAAGGTATTCAACCGTTGCCGTCAAAGACGAATTCAATCAAGAATATCAAGTCACCAAGGACTATGAGCGATTTGTCAGAAAAATCCTGGGAGTACAAAACTATTATCGCAAGTTCCTTCCAGGACTTTCAAAAACAACTTTATCCTTTGTGCAGGCACCTGCGGAACCGAAAAGGACTTAGCAAGAATTCCATCATTGCTTGGTCATCCGAAGACTGAGGAATTACTTCGACTTGCCATCAACTCGTTAGCAAATGCCACAATGCTAACGCATCCAGATTTCGAAAAAGCTACTTTCTACTCACGACAGATGCTACTGAATTCGCTATTGTAGCCACTGGAACAAGAGATCGACGGAGTTCGGAAGCCCCATCAGTTTCTACTCGCGTACTCTCCAACCAGTAGAAACGAGGTACGACACTTTCGGCCGAGAACGACGCAGTGCGCCATTTTATCAGCATCATTGGCAGTAGCAGATTTGTTGTTTTCACAGATCATGCACCACTAGTTAGCGCACTTCGAAACGCAACTTCATCTATCGCCAAGTACCCTGCCAGAGTGGCAAGACAGCTTTCTCGTCTAAGCGAATGGCAATTTGACGTCTTTCACGTCAAGGGCAAACAGAACTTCATTGCAGATGCCCTGTCTAGACCAGACGTCTCTCTACAACCACCTTCGCCGTCACCATTCACTGTCAACTCCGTGGCACTCAGTGAACCTGCACTAACGCCAACTCTCCTGCTAACTGAACAACGCAGTGACATTCATATTCAAAGATCAATAGCCCGTCACCCTAACCAAGTTCATATACCGTCTGTGAGGAAGGCTTACCAATTGTTTACTTCACGGGTACGCAGCCCAACAAGCCAGTTCTGCCGACCAGCCTTCAGAGAAAAGTTTTCGATTCAATTTTACTCAATTTCTCACCCAGGAAGCCAAGCGACTGTCCGACTTCTTACAGATCGTTTCTGGGGTCACAGACTTAGGCAGAATGTTAAACGATGGGTCTCAGGAGTGTGCTATTTGTCAGAAAAACAAGTTCACACGACACACTCGTTCTAAGCGTGCAACATTTTCGGTCTACTTCTCGCCTAGCCATCGTCCACATCGACATAGTTCATCTGACAAAGGTTCAAGGTTTCAGCTATCTTCTAACTATGATCGATAGATTTACACGGTGGCCTGCGGCATTACCTCTTGGCACCATTTCTGCAGACGAAGTAACTAACGGTTTTTATCTCTGCATGGATATCCAATATGGTGTTCCCAATGAGGTTATCACGGACAGAGGCACTTGCTTCTCATCTGATCGTTTCGAAAACCACCTTGCGGTACATGGGATGCATCTACGCCAGACGACTGCCTATCCCATCCCCAAGCTAATGGCATGGTAGAGAAATGCATAGGGAAGTCAAAGCAGCTTTGTAGCATCCTCGTCCATTAATGGCAACTGGGTCGATGCACTACCTTTAGTTCTGCTGGCCGATGCGTTCTGCGTACTCGTGAATCCCATTAAAACGTCTGCGTAACAACTCTTGTATGGCATGGATCTACGCCTGCCTAGTCAGCTCCCACGTCTACTACCGGCACAAGATGACCCACAAGACGAAGCTACTCCGCCTTCGACTTCATTTCGATAGCATGTCCGAACAGCAGCCGAGACACACGCCTCGTCCAGTCTTCGTTCACCCACAGCTCCACAGCTGCAAGATAGTACTCGTTCGCAACAATAATGCTGTTGCACCACTACAACCCAAGTATCGCGGTCATTACGATTTTACTCAGACAGCCAAAATACTTCATCATTATGCAAGGCGCTACACCGACATCAGTAAGCATAGACAGGGTTGAAACCGTTTATCGAGCCACCTGATCCCGAGAGCGTTCAACCTTCTACACACGTCTCAGGCTTCGTCTGCCCACAATCTCATATAACCTGCTTGGTATAACGCGTAATTTATTTTTTTTTAAACAGTTTAAAATAAACTACAAAATTTTTTAACCTTACGTTATTTTTCGTATTTGTCTCACGTGGCATAACCAGCTGTTCAGCTAACAATTGAGTAGCATTTTTGAACAGTTCTTTGGTATTATGCCATCTCTGAGGCAATGTTCGTACTACTATTTTTTTATGCAGTTACCTTTTGATTTTAATGTATATATTTTTACATTATAATGTATTTCTCACACATGACATTACACTGCCTATTTTGGTATGACCAGCTACTTAGAGCTAACGCTTTCGTGTAGCAACACTAAGTAGTGATCAGCTTCATATCATGGTACAGGCCACTTTCAATGCATATCTCAACTTTATCTATTTCACAAAGACCACTCTACAAATGTCACGACCACAACGTCGAGCACTCTAGCTCCTTTGGTCGTATACAGAACACATTGACAACGATCCAACCTAGCTTAGGTTTTTATCTTAAACCTGGCAAATTCAGAGGCGATTTACCTCGAAATCTTCGCGCTGCGGCTCCAAAACTTACACTGCTCTATTTTGCCTCACGTGCTATGACCGACCACTAGAGCTAACAATTTGTGTAGCAATTCCTAGTGGTTACCTGGGCATCATATCATTGTTGAAGCAACCAACAAGCATATTTAAGCCCAGCACTTATGGTTCATCATATTTTTGCTTAACTTGGTTCGAACTCTGTCGTGCATTTCTTGTCTAGCCACGCAGAGAGGAATATTTTTTTCTTTTTTTTCAGGGAGGGAAAGTGTTGTAACGACACAAATCAATCGCCGACATATTGCGTAAATTAAATTCAAATTTATTTACGTTGCACCATAATGATGAAAAAAGCAAAATTACCCGTTTAACACGTTTAACCACGTTTAACCAATAGTGTGCAAGTACACATATTGCATGCTATTTAAGCACGGTAATTTACCATGCAAGTCAGTTGGGGACATTGCATTCTACCTGCTTCACGCGTGTGCGTTCTGTCGGCTGTCAATACCCACGCTGGTGAGTTTTGATAGTTTCACCAACAACTAACTACATCCGTGACTCATCTTGTTGCGGGATACTGGAGAGATGAGCCAATTGAATGCAGGACCTGCAGGATTTTCATCCACAAAGCGATCACAGCTCAACCACGGGAGCGACAACTCAACCAGAGTCCACCCAAACGCTCTAGGACATCTTTAACCTCTGAAGACTTCAAGCGAACGCATTACCAGGCCCTCTTAAAGGCCCCCATATCAGTAGCTAATCTCTATTCAGAGCACCTAAACCGAGTTTGTAACGTCGTACGGCATTTACTGAAGCCGGGGTGTTTACCAGCTCTTAAAACACCAATAAGCAAAACAAAACTGCGGTTCACAATTTCGGGATGTGCTGAGAACTTTCTAGTGAAAAAGTGATGAATCGTCTTGCAACCCTAACATAATTAAGCAGCTTCATGGATTGATATTATAATTTAACCATAAATGATAGCATACTTTTCTCATTTTCTATCATTCACTGCAGTCGAAATGACAATAACAGTAGTGAGGAGAGGTTAATATGGTGAACAACTGAATGATTGAGCCGTTACTACTACTAATAATAAAAACTTGTTTATTTTTTCAAATGCTAATCACCTAAATGCGCATCAGATAAAAATTAAAATTATGACGTCTAAAATGTGCAGACTAAATTTATATATATATATATATATATATATATATATATATATATATATATATATATATATATATATATATAAGAACAAAACAACGTAATCAATGGAATAACATTTATTACTAAATCTTATTTCTACCAGTATCTACAGCCATTGTTCTGATTCGTTAGTATATTCGTTCATCCATTCCAACTGTGATTTGTAACCAATCTCTCCTCTTCGTTATGCTGGCCTTTGCTTTGCACAATTTAGACCACCCTGCTTTTTGCGCAATTTAGACCACTCCTTTTTGCCTAACGTCATTTGGTTGTCATCGCTTTTCATTGAAATTGCGTCCGTAATTGATGTATGTGTGTAGTGCGAAGCGGTGACTATTTTAAAGGCATGTCGGTTATGTCATTGTTCCAGTCCAATTTAATTTCTTTTTTGAATTATTTTTCTGCACTTTTTAAGCAGGGCTTCAGCTTATTAATTGCAATAGCTTCAAAAGCCAGAAGCATTTTTTCTGTTTTGTAGAGAACTGAAAAATTGTTACTACTAACAGCATGACCTGTGAGTAGTACATGTTCAGACAAATTACTGATTTTTGTGCAGGAGCTGCACCCCTCTTTAATAGTTTTTTGAGGGGAGATGCTGATTTATTCTAGTTTCTAATCTCTTTTTTGATCTGCCGATGTACTGAGCGTTACAGGTACATTGAAATTTGTATATAGACAAAGGTGTTGACGTCACAGAGAGACTATCTTTTTCATTCGTGCGCATCAGTTTTGTTGTGTTGAACACCAATCTCACCTGTATTGATGGAAACTGTACTTTTGTCGCTCGAATTACTTTTCGTTTGAAGATTTCCGCTGGAAGATCACCTCCAAAGACACTAAGCGTTAATATCTGGGAGTTTATTTTCTTCCCAAATTGGCCTCGATTTTGTTTGCGTTGCCTCAAGTTGTATTCGATGAACCAGTTCGGATTGCCATTATTTCTCAATGTCTTCGCGAAGCAAATTTAGCTCTATTTCAATTTTTGTCCGGTGAACAAATCTACTGTGAATTCAGTGTGCCCAAATTTATTTAAATGGGTTCCTTTTGTACGCCCCTTGGCACACTACTCATATAATGGATATACTGTGCAGTCCAGCTTGATTTCTTGTGAAACTGACCTTGAGAGAGTACCTTCTTCATCTCTCATTATTCCTACATCTAGGAAGGATTAAATATCCGTCTTTTTCTTCTTCTATTAGTAAACTTGATTGCCTGGTCTACCTTGTTTATGTGATGTAGCAGTGAAGGTCGAGGCTAAACAAGAAATTAACATAGAGCACAAAAATGCTTTTATTACAGAATTCTTGTTTAGCCTCGACCTTCACTGCTACATCACATAAAGCAAGGTAGACCAGGCAATCAAGTTTACAATAGATGAAGAAAAAGACGGATATTTAGTCCTTCCTAGATGTAGGAATAATGAGAGATGAAGAAGGTACTCTCTCAAGGTCGGTTCACAAGAAATCAAGTTGGACTGCACAGTATATCTATTATATGAGTAGTGTTCCAAGGGCGTACAAAAGGAACCCATTTAATAAATTTGGGCACACTGAATACGCAGGGATTTGGTCACCGGACAAAATTGAAATAGAGCTAAATTTGCTTCACGAAGCATTGAGAAATAATGGCTATCCGGACTGGTTCATCGAATACAACTTGAGGCAACGCAACAAAATCAAGGGTTATTTGGAAGAAAATCAAACTCCCCAGATATTAACGCTTAGTGTTCCCTTTGGAGGTGATCTTCCAGCGGAAATCTTCAAACGAAAAGTAATTCGAGCGACAAAAGCACAGTTTCCATTACTACAGGTGAGAGTGGTGTTCAAACACAACAAAAACTGATGCCACAAATGAATGAAAGATAGCCTCTCTGTGACGTCAACACCTTTGTCTGTATACAAATTTCAATGTACCTGCAACGCTCAGTACATCGGCAGATCAAAAAAGAGGCTCGGAAACTAGAATAAATCAGCATCTCCCTCAAAAAACTATTAAAGAGGGGTGCAGCTCCTGCACAAAATCAGCAATTTGCGAACATGTACTACTCACAGGTCATGCTGTTAGTAGTAACAATTTTTCAGTTCTCTACAAGGCAAAAACAGAGAACATGCTTCTGGCTTTGAAGCTATTGCAATTAATAAGCTGAAGCCCTGCTTAAAAGTGCAGAATATAATTCAAAAAGAAATTAAATTGGACTGGAACAATGACATAACCGGCATGCCTTTAAAAAAATAGTCAACGTTTCGCAATATGACGACACATACATCAATTACGGACGCAATTTCAATGAAAGCGATGACAAACCAAATGACGTTAGGCAAAAGGAGTGGTCTAAAATTGCGCAAAAGCAGTGGTCTAAATTGCGCAAAGCAAAGGCCAGCATAACGAAGAGGAGATTGGTTACAACACATGTACAGTGGGATTGGATGAACGAATATACTAACGAATCCAGAACAATGGCTGTAGATACTGGTAGAAATAAGATTTATTAATAAATGTTATTCCATGGAGTACGTTGTTTTGTTCTTACATTTTAAAAAATGGTGAAATTAGAAACTATCAATATATATATATATAACCGTTAAGATTCTCAGTCAACTTTCACATATTGCTTGAACTAAAGAGCAATTTAGTTCGCAGTTGAATTAAAATAAATATAATTATGAAAAACTTTTATGCGTATATATTTAAAGTAAAAATTGAACAAAATCTATGCTTCAAATGTGTTTAACAACGGTACATTTGAATACTTCGGGCAAATTTTGTTTACAAGTCGAATTAGGATTTAAAAATGCGTACTGTTATGGGATAATCTCAAAAAATGAAAAAAATTGATTTCCCTTGTCAGAGGAAAGGCAAATGAATAAGTTTATTTAATTTTGTCATTTTGTAATAATGTTAGCTTCGTTAGACTACTGTGCTTTTATCGAATATGTAACAAAACTGTAAATATTCCTTCTTCACTTATTTAAAATTCCCTTAAAATAAATTTAACATTTAAAACTACTCCTCTGTTACATTCTGTTAAATTTTATGCATGAGGTTACCTATCATTTCATTCTTTTGTTATGATGCTCTTGCCGATGAGTCCGTATTTGCTTTGAAAAAAGTACAATTAATTGTTATCTTTTTAAGTGTAATGTAATAATAGTATTTTGTAAATTAAAGGAGCAAATATTATACTTCTTAAAAAAAAATTTGATTAAGATAAGTTTTGAATGTAGGTAAAATATAAAACAATAGTATATTTGATTATAAATGCAATATTTCATCTGAATTGGAAATACTTAAATGAAGAATAATTACGTCTATTTAAAAAATATAGAATGTCATTAGCATTAAGAATTCAATTAATAAATCGGATAATAATAATAATAATAATAATAATAATAATAATAATAATAATAATAATAATAATATATATATATATAATAATAACTAGAATCAACCTACACGCTTTTGCCGTTATTGCAAAATATGGCATACCTGGTTGTTCACGATTTCTAAATTCCACATCATTGTTAGAATGAGTAGCATTGACCGGGCTGAATTTGCCATTCGGACTAACGGCGTTGGCCTTCTCCGGAATTTGGCGCCATTCATTCTTACGCAGGAGGCTGGCTTCGTCAAACTCCACGCGACGCGTCTCGTGGCGTTCGTTGTCGACAGAAAAGCTTTTACGCCTTGAAAAGTGATGCTTTCGACGTAAAGGACTTACAGATCTCACGGCTTTTTTTGTTAAGCGGGAAATAGGATAAATTAATTTTAAAATAATTTATTATTCAGAAAAAATTAAGCTATTTAATTTCATGGCTTTGCATTATATATATATATATATATATATATATATATCTATATATATATATATATATATATATATATATATATATATATATACATATATATCTATATATATATATATATATATATATATATATATATTTGTATGAATATTTAAATTAGGATATGTACAATGCATTAATGATGAAGATTTATACAATTTACCTTTGCTATTTTATTATGAGATTTGAAAATATCACTTATAATTAAGAATTCTCGAGAAATAGAGTGATATTTTGTGCTAAAATGGCAATGTTAAAAGAATATATTTTCACTAACTGACTTTCATTAGATGATATTAATAAATTCTCAATTGGAATGATGAACAACAGTTTAATTAACGATTAATTTAATTCCTACCTAGTCAGTAGTTAATTCATAAATGACAAGAATAATATTTCTATGTTAATATAAACAGAGAGAATTAATTTATTGAATGCTCAAATATAAACAGTATTTATAAATGTTTATTTAAAATAAACTTTAAGATGGTCTCTATTTATCCAACTTCAGAAAATGATAATTTTTAAGGCTTTTCACGAGAGAAGAAGACAAACAGGAGTATTACTTTGCACGTTAGGTGTTGCTTTTTTATTTTCGGACGAAGATAAAAATATTTTGTTTTAATTTCTTCGGACTTATCTAAAACTAAACATATATATCTTTTGAAATAGCAAAATAAGCACACATTTTGGATGGAAATTCCTGCAAAATCTGGAAACGCCAAACTATTTCCATGCATAACATATAATTATAGGTCCACGAAAATACATTGTTTGTCTGCTTGGATAAATCTGGTTGATCTTCGTTGATACATAGCGTTTCATATACTAGTAAATCATTTATGCTTTTTTATTTAGTTTGTATCTTTACAGCAATATCTGAATAGCAGACAGTAATAAATTTTAATACTTCAGCTATGTGGTCTCCTTTTGATTTAACAACCGTGTCTAAACCGACAGAAAACCTAGGTATGTTAATCGGTAAATGACAGTCGAGGGCCACAATAACTTATATTTATCTGTTCACAATTAATATTAGCACTGTTTTGTACCAATTTAATAAAATTTGTCAACGGTCCATGATCGTTTTACAAACGCATACACACTTACCAATCAGCCAAAACAAGAAATAGAAGTAAAGGCGAGTCAGATTTGTTACCACTAGCATAATCAATTGAAAACCCGGAATGGGTATAAATGAATGATTGTAGAGCGATGTTTAGTATACACGAAATAAATGGCCTATATTTACTTTGTTATTAATGTGCTTTTTCTTCATAATTAGAAATATAATGTGTAATATTCGAAGGCAATGGACATAATAAAGAACATATATAAATAAATAAATAAATAAATATATATACTTATATTGAAAAGATAAAAATTTAAATTAACGCATGGAGAATGTGCAAAATTATCTATGGGCACCACCTCCAGTTCAAGCTTCATGACCAAACATGCCCTTTCTACTGGCATAAATTCGGTAGGACCTCTTTTGCCTCTAGAGCATAATATATTGCCAAATCATTTCTGTTATCACAATTAGTAATTGTTGTAAATGATACATATGGAAAACATGCGTGCCGGGTTTTAATGCAACGTTATGCGAATCCGAACGTGCATACATTACTTGATTTCAAACAGGCGTTAGAGTTGCTATGTTATTTCTTTCAATTAATTATCGTATAGTCGGTCAGCCTACGCAGTTCGATCGATAACTTGCGCATGTATATTGGCATGTTATATATGAGGTTCACATTAATGGCTGTTTGTTTTCGATTAATTTGTAAGACAAATGAGTTACTAATATAACACTGGCAGTTTAGTTGCTGCTTCAATTTTCATTTGTGCTGTGCGAGAAACAGTATCGAAGTTAAACGAGAAGTTCAGTTAAAGTTATTTCATTAATGGTCCGAAATAAGTATGATTCTTTTGATTTCCATTTCATCCAATTGACTCATTCAATTTTCCAGGATGGAAATTAGACTTTATATAGTTCATTGTTTTAGTATTTACGTAACTTTTGAATCTGGATTAAGCAACCTGTCAATTCTTAAAAAACAGTCTCAACTTTTGATAATTTATGTTTTTAAGGCATATAACTGTTATTATATAAATAGCGTGCAGACCAAGTCAGTTTACGATAACTTCTTTTACTAAATTAGCTTTAGAATCTTGCTTTATTAGTACATTCAAGAATGGCAGACGATTGTCTTTCTTATGTTCTGACATGAAACTGATATATTTGCGCTTTATTAAAACATTGGAGCAGTTTTCTCTATTAACAGTTGTATTTAAGGGAAAGAAATATATCAGAAACTTAGGATATTTACTGTAAACATTTACTTTTTCCAATTTTTAATGATGTGTTCATAGGATAAATTTCAGCCAACATATCATCAATCTATCATTATTATAATCAAGGTTGCGGTCTTGATATAAACATCTGACCCATTAATTACTTTATATCAAGACCGCAACCTTGATTATAATAATTGTTATCACCACCCGCGCAACCAATGTTCGTTTAATTATATAATCAATCTGTTTACAGGTAAATCCATTAAAACTATATTGCACATCTTTTGGGAAAAACAAAATATGCTTGCGTCGAGTATGGCCTGTCACAGGAGATGGAACATTTGTAAACGAAAACAGAAGATCAAAAGACACAATAAACTCGTTTTAAATATTTTTATATTAAAGTCTATTATCAAAATCAGTGGAATCTGCAACTGAATACATCCCTAGTACTTTTTGCATTGGTTTCAATCTACAGGCCAACCATTGAACGGAGAATCGACCATTGATAATATTGGTCTTATAAGACAAATGTTTTTGAGTTTTAGATAGCTTGTATATAGTTGGTGTAGATTATCAAAACGGTTTGCATTTATGTACAACGGGCTCATCAATTAAACCAAAACTGTTAAGATTTTAATTTCACATGATGCTTCGTCCATACGCGAAGATTTTGCCTTGCAAATTGATAAATTCAAATATTAAAATGGGAAATAAATTGAAACATAGGTATTCATAACCAGAAACGAAAGAAAATTACCTAACAACCCATTTAAGTCGGATGCTGGTTCCCCAACCACCTTATATGTAAGTTTAAGAGGTATTAACACGCACATTCAATATAGCTAAACTACACGTTTTATATAAGCTGGCACAATTAACTTTACCAGCAATTAAAGTGAAATAGCCGTTAATGATGACCATTGATATTATTTAACGATATGAATGCCAGGTTTTCGATCAATTTTCGGAGGCCCATCGACAAGATGTTTAATTACACTTATTTTTAAATGAAATTGTGAATACAGGTCAAGTAATTGCGCTACATGTCATTAAAATCTTGCACACGTGTCTCCGGACGTGGCATTCAAGGTACTTAATAAATGCACTAACATGAATAATTTAGCTATATCTGAATCTATATGGAAAAGAACATGTTCGGGAATTGAGATTGAAGTGGAGGTGATGCACGTAAATGAATGGTTGTTCACTCGTTGCACTCATTCTCCAGATTTAAATTTTCTATGTTGTACCTTGCAATATATATATATATATATATGTTCATTTGTGGAAAAATGCGAAGCATCTTAGAAAGAAACGGTTTTTATATCTTATTAAACTAAAATATATTTTTTCACATAGTCAGACCGATATGAATTTTAATAAGGTTCGCATTCCGAAAGTTCATTAAAGTCGTTTAACTTTACTGCTCTTTTATGCTAGTAAAAGTGGCCTCAACGAATGGAATTTTCAGATAGTTTGTGATTTTTCATCATACGTCGTTTTAGTATTTCATCTGTATTCTTCTATTAACTAAAAGTCATTTAATTTCTTTATTTTAATTTATCAAAATCAACATTAGTGTGAGCAGCACATCAATGAAGACTAGCTTATCGAAAGTTCTTAGTTATGACGTTAAACTAACGCACGTGTATAGGAAAAATTAGCTTTAAACCAGTTTTTTTAAAATTCCCTGTGCTTTTTTAATTAAATCGGAAGCATTTTACTGAAATTAGGAGAGAAAACTTTACACCTTTTAGCCAACGCAATGACAGGATTCAAATATCTTATTCGAAAGAAGCTCTGAAGTGTGGCTGATTAACAGGGTAATTTTTGTAAACGATGTTATCGTCTGAGCTTAGTCAAAAAGATGTGTGAATTGCTTTTTAGGCAATCGGTCTATATCGATATATATAATATGTATAATGAATTAGCTTTAAAGTCGCATTGTGGAAGACTTTATATGAAATTAGCTTTACTACTGCATGTTTACAAATTCATATAAGAGGTTGTACCGTCCTATTTTTCCACGCTCCTCGCTAAAATGTCCAGTGGGCAAAGGTTTTAATACCGGCTCCTACTGATGAGACACCAATAATCACGAAAAGAATGTGTCCGAAATTTTACTTTCCGTTCACGCTGTTTTTGTTCTAAATTTCTGATCATATATGAACTAATTTGTTACTACCTGCGCAAAACCTTTCATATAATTGCATATATGTTAGTTCTCCGCCACAAACAGTATCTAATTGCTATATATGTAATCGAATGTTGTCAAGATTACGCGAAATATGATAAATGATACTGATAAAGCCCAGAGTTTTTATTGAATATCTTATATAAATTCATGATTGTTATTACAATTTCGCTGTCGACATTCCAGTCAAGTACAAAAATAGCTTAGATGTGATCATCATGCCTATAAGCTTCTTCAAAATATTCCATATATATATATATTGCATGGTGTCTGTTGTTTAATATCAGATTAAGAGTGGCTTGTTAGAACGGAGATGTTAATAAAATTCCGAAAGGTTCCAACTGAAAGAAAGGTTAACCATGAAACTCAAACTGTTGTATCACATAACCTTGCGTGTAATATGCGGAACACTTGGCACAGCGACTATATGTACGGGCAAGCAATTCCACAATCGTATAGGAGATTGTACCGTCCTATTTTCACACATACCTCAGCCGGCTCCTACTGATGAGTTGCGTGTAAACGTGTAACGAATGTGCACGAGATTGTACTTTCCGCTCATGCTGCAGTTTGGTTTATCCTTCTGGTCATATTTGAACTAATTTGTTATTAGGTGCGCAACACCTAATACATAATTGTAAAGAATCGTTCAGTCCTACCTACAAAGTGCCTTGCTCAAATATTTTGCATGCTGAAATAGAATATGTGGCTTCGTTCGATAACAACGAAATTATCGTTTTTATTTATGTACTGCAGGTGTTTCGTTGCAAATTACGGCTAAGATTTATTAGGCATTCTATCATTTATTATTCTTTAATTCACTTAAAAATAGTTTTCATTGTGCGTCTCGGTTATAAGGTAACTTATAATATATTCTCTTTTAAAGAATTTCGGCTTACAATTTGTTATGTTATGGTCTGACCTTCAAGCTTGACTTCATAAATATTTTTTTTAAAACTCTGATTTCGGACATGTAATAAGTGCATTACTGAGAATAGTGATTGTTAAACATTTTTCTATGTATTGCTATTTTGTACAAATACGTGTTGACTACACAACATTTTTTGAGTGCGTTGTGGCCTCAATCAATTCTGCCAGATGTCTTAGTCATCTTCATGTTTATTTTAGTCAGAGAATAGCAAAATCACCAACAAAAACTGATAATGTCTAATTGAATTTTTTTAATATTAAATTTATGCATGTCGAAATAAACAATAGTCTCTCGATACAAGCCCGAATGAATATAACTGTGCCCAATTAGATGCTTAAACTCAATGCCATTTCAACAAATAAACATTAAATCCTTGATTATGTGTATAGTCCGCATTAAAGTTATGCAATACTTATGCAGTGTATGCGGTCATAAAACTTTCAACTAAATGTAACGTTTATTTGGTTAATATACCACGAATAAATAAGTAAGACGAAATCATGAACTAATAAACTTAGCAGTTCATGCAAAATTACATCTTAAACAGTGCACGTTATGAGCAGTGACGTAACTAACTTGAATATGAACCTATTTAACAGATAAATTACGTGAGTATTTGCCAACTTGTTCGTTGGCCGTTTTTTCGGCTTATTGCATAATCTATGCATATAATCCGACTTAATCCATAACTATAAATTAAATCAAGGTAGCCATCTTGACATGAAAACCAATCCAATTACATGCATATTTGTCAGTAAAATGTAAAAATTGTATAAGGTAACAAAGACAATTCAACTGTTAGACCAGTTTCGTTGTTATGGTGAAACAATCAAGTACGTAAAAGGATTTTGCCACGTACAGAGTCTAAAGGTATGTCTATAGACAGGCCACATTATCTCCAAGTAAGGAAAGGTCTAACCAAAAACATAAGTTAAAATATATCGAAATATTGCCTGGAGTGTGTAGTAGGTTGTCACGATGGATAGACTCACAGACACTCACATAAGTGTACCTTTTTTCGAGCACGGTCCGCAGCAAAATTGAATTTTACTTAACCATATGAATCACTAATTGTATAAGAATCAGAAACATTAACTAAATCGGGATCTAAAGATGTATGGCTTTTAAACGTTATCGAATAACTTATATTTTGTAATAAATTTTGTACAATTTGTAAACATAATACCGCAAATTAAATTAATTTTCCACCCTGCTCTATTTAAGTAGTCATAATAAAGCAGCATTTAGCTTTTGCTTTCTCATTTAGCGCCTTATCATCTTCTTAACCTATATGCATAAGTGACTCATATTGAGTATGCATTTCCTAGAGTACCTCACCTGATCTTTATTGTGACTAACATAGGACTGCACCCGGTCATTTTTTGCGGAAATATTTCGGATAACATTGTATGAATCCTTCCTCAGTCTACAATTCACAAAACGCCGTCAATTCAAGATTGCCAGCTTGATGTAAACACTAATCCAATCGCATTTAACCAGGCGTCCAACAACATAGTAAAACTATCGTCAGACACACGTACCGACGCTTTTTGACATTCTATGATCATCATAAGAGTACTACGGTAAGCTGACGATTGAGGATCATGCCGTAATGCAAGTGCAATGTATAAGACACTAAAAGAAGTGAGTCGCATATCTAATTTTTCTTTTCGTGTATATGCATGGCGATTTGATCCTCACAAGTCAGCTTTCGGTCGTATTCTTTGCTGATCATGGAAGGTCGAAACGCGTCAGTACGCGCAACCAACGGTAGTTTAACTAGTTTTTCTAAGACTGGTTAAATGCAATGGGATTGGGGCTTACATCATCCTCGCAAACTTGATTTGAAAAATGCTACCACCTCCTGTACAATCAGTGATTGTCTAATTGCATTCACCACGAATTTCAGAATCAAGCTAAAAAAAGCGAGTTCAATATCATCCTTACTTGTTTAATTTATAATTCTGATTTGTTAGTCTCATAAGTAGCTAACTAACTCACTTGAAGATAAACACGCGTTGCGCATGCGAGTATAAATATAATAATTGTATACTACCAAAAGCAAATTATTGTCAACTCATTTTAATTTACTCTTTGTATGTTTCATATTTTCCAACCAAAACAACGAAACTTAAAGTGTCGCTGCATTTTAGAGTAGGTAACCAAATTTATTAAATAGTCTCATTATTATTATGTCAATGTAAAATTTAAAAAAATAAAGCCATGCAAACAATGGACGAGAGAAATTTTGCTCAGACCGTTCGATTTATAAATGCGACCGGTTAATTTCGTGTAAGCGCAACTGTGCCTTTATTAGACCGGCAAAGATGGTATATGTTCACATGTGTCTGTGAATATAATTGGTAAGTTTTTTGCTTAATACACTTAAATCCTTTCAAAATATCTTAAAACCCTCTAATTATTCCTAAATGTTCGAAACATAAAATATCTTTCTATTTAAATGCTTATTGTACATGCCTAAACTTGATTAATGGGTAAATGTTATGAATATTTCAGTTAACGATTTTAATAAACGTCAAATGTTATTTATTAATGGGAAACTAAAATAAAACCAATGTTGTTTTATTTATTAATGGGAAAACTAAAACAAATCAATGGTGTTTTATCAATGGGTAAATATTATGAATATTTCAGTTCACGATTTTAATAAACGTCAACTATTATTTATTAATGGGTAAACTAAAATAAAACCAATGTTTTTTTTATTAATTAATGGGAAAAATAAAATAAAATTAATAATGTTTTATCAATGGGTAAATATTAAAAATATTTCATTTCACGATTTCAATAAACGTCAACTGTTATTTATTAATGAGAAAACTAAAATAAAATCAATTTTGTTTTATCTTTTGCTCGCCCGAAAATTCTGGACATTATGTGATTAGTTCCCAACAAGGATGAAATCGGTCTACTGGATGTATTGCTTGTTCTAAACCATGCAATGCTTAATTTATAATGACATCTGTATTTGCATATCTGGAGAAGAGTTTAAACCAAGATCGCAAACTCTATTTGAAAAACTGTTTTCACCACCAGCGCAACTAACGTTTATTTAAATATAAAAATTTTCAATTCAGTACCACTTCTCCATGTAGTGTGGTGTCTGTTTTATAGTTACAAATGTGGAATGGTTGGTTGCAACTTTAGGCCTAAGGAAAGGCAAACCAAGAAACAATAGTTATTATTTAATTGAAAATTGTGTTTAGTGTGCGACAGGGTGGCACAGTGGTTAGAGCAACAGAATCCAAAGCAGATTTGTCCAGATTCGAGACCTGTCAGAGGCAATTTCTGAACGGTACGTGATGAGTTCTCAATAAGGAGGAAAACTATCAACTGGGTGAAGGGAAAGAATTGAACACTTTTGCAATCCGCCTATCCCTTGAAGTCACCTTTGTATGGAATCATTTGAAATGGTACCATTAAATTAATTAGTCTGGCTTAGGCAAAATGCGAATTTATATTGAAAGATTTCAGTTATTCACTGACGGATGTACATGTGTATTAAGAATATTAAACTGAATACGTCGATTATATGCAAAAACACATGTATGTACGACACGTGTGCCTATCTAATGAAAGGCAGTAGCTTTTACGTAGTTAGGCAGTCATAAGTATAAATCGATCGGTTTGAGTGAAATTACACACTAGTTTAACTTTCCAGTTTTCAAATTTTAACAGTATCAATGGCATGAAGCTAACGTGCGATTATCTCCATAAAATTGGTTCCATTCTAAAATTTGTGGGCACCCTGAATTATGCCTTTTAATCTGGTAAGTTTATGATAATACGTTTAATGCAGGTAAAAAGTGAATTAAAATTCAGTTAATGCAATTCAAAACATTTACTTAAATCAGGGTTGCGATCTTGAAATAAACATCAATCCTTTTTAATGAAAACATTTGTCAATGTGAAACTTATTTCATATTTCATTAATTCATATATATATATATATATATGTATATATAGATAATGGGTTAGTCTTATTATACAGTCAGTAGACAGTATAACACACACACCTTATATATATATATATATATATATATATATATATATATATATATATATATATATATATATATATATATATTGATAGTTTATAATCTACACCATTTTTAAAATGTATTCATTTCAACGAATCCAGAACAATGGCTGTAGATACTGGTAGAAATAAGATTTATTAATAAATGTTATTCCATGGAGTACGTTGTTTTGTTCTTATATATATATATATAAATATATATATATATATATAATATATAATATATATATATATATATATATATATATATATATATATATATATATATATATATACAAATTATAGATTCGTATTAATCTACTTACACGTCATGTAGCTACTATGAGATTAATCAATCAGAAGTATAATTGAAACGGCTAAATAGGATATCAAATCTCATTTGCTAGTCTGTTCCTAAGGCTTGTAATGAATTGTGGACTAGAGGAGGATGCTGAAAAAAGTATCCAATATAATTCCATCAAGGAAAGTTGCTGGGAATAATCCAATGCTAATTACTACACAGGTAATCTAATTGCGCGTTTTACAGTTTCGCAACCAATTTGGAATCCCAGAATAATGTTCCCTTGAAAATTGGTTATATTTTAACTGGGTTAGTAAAGATTTTCCATATATTATAAGCAGTTTTAAAATGTCAAAAACCAGCTCTTTCAATTAATCGGTTTTTCTGATAATTTCTATATGTATTACAACGGGGTTCTTATAAATAATTTATATTATTAGTTAATTAACATCAGAAACAAATTCATTTCAAGTACGAAGTTATGTTTTGAGTTCAAAATTTCAATAAAGACGAAAATGTGCATTTATCAGGTGATTTGAAACAGATAATGTTAACGGCTTTAAATGGAAATTTGTTTTCTTCTATAAACGAGGCAATGTATAAATTACCTTGTGTTAATCAAATTCGTTCAATATAAGATTAAAAAATTAAAAATACTCTGTTTTCTACTATTTACAAAGTATGCTTTAACAATCAATACAAACGACACTGGGGCCTGAAAATAAATATAAATAGGAAATTTTTCGTAAAACCCCATTAGCATGTAAAAGCAGAAATGTTGAAGTGACGTACGTAAAATCAGACAGAACATCATTTAAGATGACCCATACGTGACCAAATAATTCTCTGCTTTCTGAGTCTCTCAGTAATACAGCTAGGACTACTAAATAATTTGCGAAAGGACATATTAAACAACATTTGGAGGGTAATATCATCAAAAGAAATATAATTCCAGTAAAAGTGTAGACTACTAATCGGATATGTACGTAGGAATGACGAATTTTAAAAGGTAAAAATTTGACTCTTCAGATGTAGGAAAATAAGCTGAAACAACAAAACTTTTAATTGTGCGTTATAACTTTGCTTTGACTATAATACTGTTATGAAAGCTAACAAATTAAGTTGTCAAAACTTGCAATCTGAAGTGTTTGATTTCATTATTAGATCAAGCTTATGGCACTGCCGGTATAATTTACTTTACCCTCTGTCCAAGTATAGTGACAAAATAAAGAAAATTGCAATTAAAACTGTGTATACAGGCTACCTATACTTTAAACTTTGTGAAAAAATATGTACTGAAGATGTGATTTTATGCACAATTAGCTGTGGATGAAATCATAACTTTTGATAAATTCAAGAAGTTTTTTTTTAAATTTAAGTGAATGCAAAAATTTTTTTTGTTTTCTGTGTTAACAAAAAAATGTTTTCCAGATGCTCGTAACCCACCACTTAACAAGAACCTCACCGATGCCCGTTTCAGATCTGTTTAAGTAGGACAACACAATTTTGGTCTATGGCTATCTGGATGTAAACTGAAGTTTTACAAACTAGCCTTATCATGACAGTTTATAAGGATAAGATCTGAGACGTCTCCAGACAGTCCTTTTATGTCAACTGATTTAGCATCAAAATCCCTGATAAGCGCAGACGTATACAACGCTGCGCCTCACAAACGTAATCTAGAGGATGATTCAATACAAAAAAGTGAATAATTAAATCACCTTTATTTGCCCCCCCCCCAATATGTTTAAGAAAGGAAATAACCTAAAGTTGTTAAAATATTTTTCTAGCATAAAGAGCAAATTTATGCAAGTTGCAAAGCCATTCAACATGGCAACCAAACAAATTCGGAGAGCACTAACGCACGTCAGGCCAAAATACAAAACTGATACATATCACGATGTAAAAATTAAAAAATGCACGAGAGGATTTGAACAATGTTTGTTCCAAGCATTATAGTTATATTGTTCCTCTACATATAATATTAATTTAAATCATCGGCGGTGGCTTGTTCTTCATTTTTTATATTATTAATTTGCCTTTGTTACGTTAAATAAGCGGCGGTTAATATGATGGTTAGGACAGGTTGTGAGTCAGCTGTTCAATAAGCGTGATAATTATATGCCTTTGTCATAAATTGCATTTAGCATGAAACGGATCAAAATATACGCGAAAATTTTCGTAATTTGTTTACAATGCAACACACAAGTTTATTCGTAGACACCAGGCCAATAGGAATATAGGTGAAACGATCTCATCGAACCAAACCCGTGCATTTTATAATCTTTCGATTATATAAGCGAATGCATTTCCTACATAACACAGTGACTTGCTTGCCATCTGCACTCCTCATCACCTCACCATTTTTGCCTATATCTTATCTGGTTATCTTCAACCTTTTGTTGTAGGGTGTTTTACCTGCACAGCATGTCGTCAGTTATGCAAAAATGTGATCATTTATTTATTAATCGCACCCATACTGTTGTCATCCTCTTCCTGTTATCGTATATATATATATATATATATATAAATATATATATAAATATATATATATATATATATATATAATAAGCAGGAATCGCCGTGTTTGTCAACTATTTTGACCACATCGCGTGTCTGCTTATCTACAAGTTGTCGTCCATCTGCTTAACGAAAACGATCAACGCAGCAAGACACACATGTAACAGCTACCATGAATTAACTCTGGTTCTCCCGCCATTCGTGCTATTTGCCAGTGAATATTTCTAACGGCTATTTTTAGGGCCACCTAACAGTCACAGTTTATCAGGATTCTTTTTGAAACGTTGTACAGCATACCGGCTAGAGCGTTATAATACTTATTTGTATTTCATCGAAGTGAATAAATGGAGCGACAACTTTTCCAATTTCAATAAATTAGAAAAATACCTTTCCTTGAGACTAAAACTATTTTAATTATACGAAATATATGGATAAGTCTCAAGTATACGGTTTCTCATTTAACGCATTCAAGTTATTTGTTCTCTTTATCCGAATTGTTGAAAGATTTCCCAGTATATTTGGTATAATGGTATGCAATTATTACACAGCTGATTTAATAGACTAAAAGTATGTCTTCCTAGGTGAACATTTTACATGATTTTTAGCCCTGGAAATATTTTATATGGCATTGCGATTATTACCACGATTTTATTCTTGACAATGTAAACTGAGTTGATGAACTTAGACAATTCTCCATTTACAGGACTGTGGTGTGTCTTGTCTTTTTTAAGCGTTTCAATGTCAATTAGGGAAATAGTTCTCTACAGAAAATGAATGAAATGTTTATATAGGAGATACTAATTATTCTAAATAATGCACAATCTGTTGTAATTGATGTGAAAACTACTTTTAATTTGCAAACATCAATGTTTCACTAAAGAAACAGACGAATCACGTAATTAATAGATTTCAAATTAAGTAAATCAAAAAGGACAGTTTCAAATTGACATTCTTGTAGTGCATGGTTTAATAATCTGAAGCATTCCACACTCTATGTTGTTAACATTTCATTAGGATAAATTCATTAATCATTAAGCAATTGGATCAGGCTTCAAAACACTGCTTACAAGTTATTTCTTTTGCAAATAAGTGAAACAAATATTTGCAGTTTTGAATTTAATTAACACGTTATGTAGTTCATTTAAGTATTTTAGATCTATCAAATAATTTGACATGCAGGAGAAATGAAACGTATTAATAAATTAGTCTTAATTAGAAAAAGGTAGAAATGCATTATGCTGAAATATTTAGAAAAAACAACTTAACATTCTTTTGAATGGTGTTTGGAAAGCCCCAGTTGTGCCAGTGTAAAAACAAATTATTCTTATTTACAAATGTCCGAGTGACACTTTTAATCAAGTTGGCGAACTTGAAGTTTACCCCAATCCTATTTTATTTAACCAGTCGTCGAACAACGTAACAAAACTACCGTCAGATGCACGCAGTAACGCCTTACGACCTCATATGATCACCATTAAAGCACGAGGATCAAATCGCAATGCATATATATGGCAATAGCGTTAAATAGAAAGAATGTTGGCAAGCCTTCTTTAGTTAAAGTTGTAAAAAATTTACTTTGTTTGCCGAAAAACTTTATTTAGAAATATACACAGCAATAGTATCAGACATGGTACATTGACAAAATAAGATTTAAAACGGGAAAAAAATTATTTTAGCTAATACTCGACGCAGCTAGCAGTGGAATAGTATATGTGCTCTAGTTAAGAGATGTTGGATGGTGAAATTTATAAAATTAAGTCAACTGGAAAAAATTTGAACTCTAATGCAAAGCAAAATACTTCTTTTGAAAGTTCTATTGCTTTTTCATCACTAAATTCGAAATATATCAACATTAGTTTATTATACGCTGCACAACCATTCTTACAAAAAACAAACATAATTTCTCCAAACACGGACCAGATAATTAATGAAGAGTTCTGCTGCATAATTAGATTTCTATATGTCTAAAAAAGTTGAGGAGTAGCCAGGTGACAAACTACTCAGTTCTGTATCGTGAAAAATTAAATAAACCTCATTTTCTATTTTTAGTTATAGTAGGTGTTCAATTTAAATATACTGCCCAGTGAGTGTTTTCGTATGAAAATTTGATCTCCAAAATTTGCCATTCTTACAGCGTTTGAACTGCCCATGAAGAAGTGTAAATGAGTTGATCTCCTTGATTTAAATTTTTAAAATGTGTATTGGAGTTATAAATGCTGTGTGCTGATGGAGAACTGCCACCTCATTGCGCAGATCAGTATTCCATTTGGTAACAAAAACGGCGCAATATTTATATTCTATCGGTTTCTGCCTCATGAAAAAAATATGGACTAGCTAAGACATTGTGTAATAGATACTGTGTTTTAGATCACCAGACTGTTTGCAGACCGATTTTGTTGCTGTCAGTAACAATCTAATCCCTAAAGGCCACCCAACAAATTTTACCAACATAATGATGCAATTAGATTCGATGAAATTATATGGTTTGTGCTGGCATTTAAATATTTTTTGGCAGACTCATTTATAGCTTCTTCCACCGGCTAACTTCCGCTTTCTAATGCGGAAGACAAAAATCTACTTCGATTTTCATTTTATTTTATTTAGACAGATGTAGCAAAAGATAAATTTACCTTATTTGGGATGGCATACCGAGTTGGTTTGTGAAAAATACAATGTGAATCGCTCATTAAAATTTAACCAAACCTATATTCTCAAACAAAACAATTGACACACAAAAGATCGATTTTAAATTTTAATAAAAACCGGGTGTTCAAACATGCCTCCTTAATTGTATGCTTTTTCTATAAATAAAAGATGTTCAGGAACGTTGAATCAAGAATTATTTTTTCTGAACTTACGTTATAATGAAGATACGAAAAGAATTTTGGATAATTTTCATTCATTTTATAATATGTAATCATATATAATATCATAAAATCTTTGAATAAGGTACTATGCATAATTTTGTAAAATGGCAAATAAAGTTGTAGTAGACTATAACGCCCGTTTTCTTTAGTTCTGAAAAATTTGCATGCGACTAGCGGTAATTTTGCTATGTTGTTCGAAGATTGGTTACATAAAGTGGGATTGGTATTTACTTCAAGCCCGCAATCTTGTTTTAAAGAATTGTTACCACCACCCGCGCAATCAATTATTGTTTAATTATATTGTCTATATATATATATATATATATATATGTATATATATATATAATATATATATATATATATATATATATATATATATATATATATATATATATATATATATATGGCGAAAGCTGCAAACAGTTAATGTTCGCGACTGCATAGAAATTGTGCAGCCGATATTTCCAGTCAAGTTCAATGTATGCAAGACAATTAGAAGTGAGAGCCCCTTATCTAATTTTGCTCGCCGGTCAATTTGCCATCGTACGCTGATGATGATTATGGAAGATCGCAACACGTCAGTGCGTGCGACTGGTGGTAGTTTTTCTGTGTTGTTCGAAGACTGGTTAAATAATATGGGATTGGTGTTTACTTCAAGCTCGCAAACTGCATTTAAAGAATTTGTTTAATTGTCTGGCTTATGGCAATACACAAACATTTGAACCTCTGTTTTGAAACGTGTTAGAGTGAAGGATAAAGATTACATCAGAAATACCGAAGGGAAGGCAACACTGATTTCACAAAGTAAAACCTGCCTCTACTAATTGTATTATTCAGCATCACAGTATGGCGTCAAATATGAGGTTTCTCTATTTAGAAATCGGTGTGCTTCCAGCAGAACAAGGAAAATTTTTGTGTTAACAGAAACATAAAAAAGAAAGACAGAAATTTTTTTTACAGTAAATAGTAAGAATGTTGAATACGCAATCTCCACAGCAGAAAACGCATTACATTTAAAAAATAACACACCATTATCCAAATCATGACTAGTCTCAGAATAGGGAAGTTATATATAAATTCCTTATAAATTCTCTCATGAAATAGTAACACGGAAATGTAAGCACGCCTTTTTACTATGTTAATAAACTGATATCGAGCTTCAAAGTTTTAATAAGATTTAAAGCGAATTTCGTTATAATTATAATGCAATTAATTGTATGCAATGCAATTAAGAGTTTTTCCTTTTAAAAAATTGGAAAACGTTTTTCGCCTCAAAGTGATGAGTGTTTATTTTGAGGAATAATGTTTTAATGTAGTGATTCTGCTTTTAATGTAGGCAAATCTATGGTTTAGTGCACATATCACTCACTAATGTAATGTTGACCAATCCTATCCTCATTGGGAACTCGTCAAATACTGTCCAAAATTAACAGCAGACGGGATTCTAACCAGGAACAATATCTTATTTTTCTGTGATTTTAACAACTTCGCCAAACATGCCGCATACTATAGGTAAGTTTAAGTCATATATCAACGTATGAATATGGTTATTCTTTCCTTCAATTGGAAACTAATTGGAATATATTAAGTATTAAGGCTCTAATGAGAAACCCAGGATCGTTCATTATGCAACAAGCACATCCTACTTAAGGAATTTAAACCGGATTCTATTCTGATGGCAGGATTTTTATTGTGCACATTTTGTCGGCATAAGCCAAACATTGCATTAGGTAACAGAAAATTCTTCCAGTAGAACGGTTTCGACTTTTGTGGGAACTCTTTAAGTACTATGCAAATGGCATTTGAATCAGTTAAATACTATTTGTTCCAGAGAACTAATATATATATATACGAGTAAGTATTAGGTGTTGCAAACCTAGAAACAAATTAGTTCAGTTGTGACCAGAAGGATAAACCAAAGGCAGCATGAACGGAAAGTATAATCTCATGCACATCCGTTTCGTGCTTACTGGCGACTCATCAGTAGGAGCCGGTATTACGCCCTTTAACCACTATATATTTGGTAGAAGAATGTGGAATAATAGGACGGTACAATCTCCTAGACGAATGTGTAAACCTGCATTAGTGAAGCTAACATAATATAGAGTCTACGACAATGCGACTTCAACGCTAACTCACACTATATAATATATATACTGAGTCTGTAAAGGATACTAACACTATGGCTATTGTGTTAGTAACCGATACCAACATTATTGTACCGAAAAGGTACATGGTACTAACACTATGGTTTCCGAGTCGGTACATGGTACCAACCTGATGGATATCAATGTATGCTATAGTTCACCGAAATTGAGAATTACAACAATTTCTGAACACCTGTTACTCCAGTAAATCCATACACTCTGGCCTTGATCGATATCAGTTATCACATTTCGTGGTAAGCATGACATCATTCAATTCAATATATAACAGTTAAATACTGTTTGTTGCGGAGAGCTAATATATATGCAAATATGTATAAGGTGTTGCGAAGATAGGGACAAATTTGTTCAGTTGTGACCAGAAGGATAAACCAAAGACAGTATAAACATAAAGTATTATCTCATGAACATTCGTTTCGGGCTTACAGGCGACTCGTCAGTAATACATACTTGCATATATATTACTTCTCAGTCCCATTATCCCACATGCCTCACCCAAATATATAGTGGTTAAAAGGCATAATACCGGCTCCTACTGATGAGTCGCCAGTAAGCAGGAAACGAATGTGCATGAGATTATACTTACCGTTCATGCTGCCTTAAGTTTATCCTTCTGGTCACAACTGAACTAATTTGTTACTAGGTTCGCAACACCTTATACATACTTGCATATATATTAGTTCTCCGTAACAACAATTTATTTATATATATATATATATATATATATATATATATATATAAATATATATATATATATATATATATTTAGGCACGATGGGCACTTCCTTTTTTTGATCTCACAGTTGTCAATCCATGTTATATTACGCTGCACTCCACGCTAAGCAAAAGCCACAATCAGTCCCAAAATATTTTCTTTGTTAAATTATTTTTATTCAATTTAAAATGTTCTACGAAATTTTAAAGTAATGGTTAACCCATGTAGCTACAACACGAACAAATAAGGCATGCACGTGCCCAGTGGAAATTTTTAGCTGATAATTAAATAACATAAACTGAAGAATGTAAACAAACGTAAATTATTATTTTTGAAATAGTTTAATTAACAAAATCGAAAACTATTCTTAACTTAGCGTTTATTGTACGAAATTGCCTAACTGTTGAACTGTAAATATAGCTCTTTAAGCGTATAAATAAACCCGCTGTAAACAATCAACAAGAAATAAAAGTGCTAATGAAAACCAAGCAATTGAAAATGCAGGATGTACATAAACAAGCCTATTTCCTTATTGATATTAGAGTGTTTATACCTTCTAATATCAATAAGGAAATAGGCTTGTTTATGTGGCTTAAAATCGCGTATATTATGCATCATGATAGGCGCCGTGTTTAGCATCTTAGACTCAAAATCCGTTCTGCCTGATTCAAATGCCAGTATGTATTAGTTGTTGCAAACCAAGTAACAAATTAGTTCATTTGTGACCAGATGGATAAACAAAAGACGTCATGAACATAAAGTATAACCTCATGCATTTTCGTTTCAAGCTTACTGGCGACTCATTAAAACATACTTGCATATATATTAGTTCTCCGGCCTATTATCCCACATTCCTCACCCAAATATATAGTGGTTAAAGGGCGTAATACCTGTTTCTACTGATGAGTCGCCAGTAAGCACGAAATAAATGTGCATGAGGTTATACTTTCCGTTCATGCTGTCTTTGGTTAATCCTTCTGGTCACAACTGAACTAATTTGTTACTTGGTTCGCAATACCTAATACATACTGGCATTTGAATCAGGCAGAACGGATTTTGAGTATAAGATGCTAAACACTGCGCCAATCATGATGCAAAATATAAGCAATTTTAAGCCACATAATTATTTATGATTTCGGTTTGCTTTTCTTTCAAGTGGAATTTATTCGAAATATCCCAAGAATTGAAGTTCTAATTAACTGCCCCATCTATCATTAAAAACAAATAGTCTACCACATTGTAAAGTTAAATATATATATATATATATATATATATATTAGAAAGTATAAGCACTCTAATATCAATAAGGAAATAGGCTTGTTTATGTACATCCTGGATTTTCAATTGCTTGGTTTTCATTAGCACTTTTATTTCTTGTTGATCGTTTACAGAGCGTTTTTTATACACTTAAGGAGCTATATTTTCAGTTTAACAGTTACGCATTTTCGTACAATAAACGCTAAGTTAAGAATAGTTTTCGGTTTTGTTATTTAAACTATTTCTAAAATAATATTTTACGTTTGTTTACATTCTTCAGTTTATGTTATTTAATTATTAAATAAAAATTTACACTGGGCACGTGCATGCCTTATTTGAGCGTGTTGTAGTTACATGGGTTAGCCATTGCTTTAAAATTTCGTAGAAAATTTTAATTTTAATAAAATTACTTTAACAAAGAAAATATTTTTGGAATGATTGTGGCTTTCGCTTAGCGTGGAGTGCAGCTTAATATAACAGGGATTGACAACTGTGAGATCGAAATAAGGTAGTGGTCACCGGCCTATAAATAAATAAATAAATAAATAAATAAATAAATAAATAAATAAATATATATATATATATATATATATATATATATATTCTTTTGTAATGCGAGCCACGCTAATATTAATATTACTCGTTCCATAAGCGAAAACCAAACTTAATTTATCTTAAACAAAAACTGTCTCATTTATATTTAATAATTTTTTTTAATATGCTACTAATGGAGTACGTACGTGCGAGGTTTCAATGATTTGTTGACAAAATGCTGACATAGATTCACCATTTCTGTTGAAGCAAGTGCTTAAGTTGCAATACTCTTTCAATTCATGAATTAATCCGCTGGTCTATCGGCCTACCTATATTAATTGACAACTTGCGAATGTATATTGTTAAAAATAAATAAGCATAGCACTTAAAAAGGACGCTGTTTCCTGCAAATCGCAGCAAATGATTAAAGCGGCATTAACGCACTCATTTAATGCAATTATTTTAAATGCGTTATTTCAGGTATCGCATTTAAATTTACTAACAACTGACGAGGAGCAGCCGGTAATGTCGACCTCAAATATTATATACTAATATACGTGTGTAGGTTGTCGATCAACACGCGTAGGCCGATCAAAGAGACGATCAATTACTCGAATGAAAGGACATCGTTATTTAAACACCTGATTCAAATCCAAATTTAAATGCACGCCTGCACTTGCGCAACATATCAACAAAACTTCGCATGTATGTTCTCATACATTACATTTAAGTGAATTACTAAATGAAATGCTAGAAATGAGTTAGCCGTGCATAAACAAACTTCATCGTGATTTCGGCACGCAGAAAAAGACATATTCAGGCATTGAGCTTGAACTGGAGGTAGTTCATGCAAATGGTTGGTTGTTTCATTATTTGAAACTCTCAATGTTTGAATTTTCTGTTTTGATTTTCATTTAAGTATATATATATATATATATATATATATATATATATATATATATATATATATGGACGTCAACTATTCCGCTTTTTGTCTCTTCGATAAACACATTAAAACGCAAATTTACATGATAACACAATTTGTAATTTAATGAAAATATAATCCCTTATAATCAAATAGTCTTTAAGTGTAACAATTAACTCCAATCAAAATTTCAAGATGGCAATCATGTTTATTGAATATTTAAACAAAATAAAAAATGAGCTAATTCTTAATCTAAAATTACGAAAATTAATAAACATTACTGTTAAACTGAAAATAGTGTTTCTGCGTGTGACCCTAAACATAGGCGTACTATATATATATATATATATATATATATATATATATATATATATATATATATATATATATATATATATACATTGCTATTATAAACTTATCATATTTTTTTGGAAAAAAATTTATTCGGTGCAAATACTATTGAATCGCGTTCTTTTAGCATTTGCTTGTTGACACAATAAGATTAAAAGGGCGTAATGCTGGCTCCTACTGATGAAAAGCCAGGAAGCACGAAACGAATGTGCATGAGATTTTACTTTCCGTTCAAGCTGATATTGCTTTATCCTTCTGGTCACAACTGAATTAATTTGTAACTACGTTCGCAACACCTAATATATACTTGCAAAGTTTTTATTATGATCTAAGTTAAACAGTGTGACACGTTGAATTTTGATAAATATTTTGAAGTAAAATATAAATCTTTAAAACAAATAAGTGTGCAACAGTTTGAACGTGCTTATGAGAAATTTTGTGCTCGTTTATTTTTGCGTACTTGTGAATAATATAATTCAATTATTCCATTTAAGTATTTGGTGTTGTTTGCTACTTCATTTATCCCTTGCATTGGCTTGCGGTGATTTTCTATGCCTAGTATTCTCCCAAAATTTGCTTGTTGTCTCTGTGGCCGCTTTCTTTATTTCCTGATCGTTATTGTAATAAATCTTTCAATTTGTTGTTTGTTGCTTATTAAAAAATGAACTTCGTGTAGAATCTGACAATGATGAATGCAAATAATAATTTCATACATGTACCTGATTTGTATGCGTACACAGAAACAGATATCCATGCTCATGAGCCATTATTTATTTACATACCAGTCATCTGCATGCTATATCATATATATATATATATATATATATATATATATATATATATATATATATATATATATATATATATATATATATATATATATATATATATACACGACGGAACCATATAGGCACTTGTACAGTGATTGAAATAAAGCTGTTTCTTTTGTAGGTAACTTTACTCTTAACATGTATTTAACAATATTTCTAGCGTAAAAGTATATATTATAAATGTTCATAAAGTTAAGTGAGGTTTAGTGTTAATTTTGGTTAATTAATCAGTTTTTTCGTGAATTTTTTTCTTACTTTTTGTTATAATAAACTATTTATTGGTTAGCAAGTAGTGTCGTTTGAAACATTTGCTTTGTAACAGGCACGATCAATCTTTGACAAAACACTAATGCAACATTTCTTTCTTTAGAATTTAAATTATTAAAATCAGTTTTAACCAGTCGAATGGGCTCACTGACGCGGTCTATCAGAATGCTTGCAAGTATGTATTAGGTTTTGCGAACCTAGTAACAAATTAGTTCAGTTGTGACCAGAAGGATAAACCAAAGGCAGCATGAACGGAAAGTATAATCTCATGCACATTCGTTTCGTGCTTACTGGCGACTCATCAGTAGGAGCCGGTATTACGCCCTTTAACCACTATATATTTTGGTGAGGAATGTGGGAAAATAGGACGGTACAATCTCCTAGACGAATGTGTAAACCTGTAATAGTGAAGCTAACATAATCTGAAGTCAACGATAATACGACTTCAATGCTAACTCACACTATATATATACGGAGTCTGTAAAAAGGATACTAACACTATGGCCATTATTTAGTAACTGATACCTTTTTTGAAATCGATGGAGTACCGGATACTAACACTATGGTTTCCGAGTCGGTACATGATACCAACCTGATGGATATAAATTTATGCTAAAGTTCACTTAAAATGAGAATTACAACAATTTCCGAACACCTGTTACTCAGTTAAACCATACACTCTGGCCTTCATCGATATCAGTTATCACATTTCGCGGTAAGCATGACATCATTCAATTCTATATATTACAGTTAAATACTGTTTGTTGCGAAGAACTAATATATATGCAAGTATGTATTAGGTTTGCGAACCTAGTAACAAATTAGTTCGATTGTGACCAGAAGGATAAACCAAAGGCAGCATGAACGGAAAGTATAATCGCCACATTCGTTTCGTGCTTACTGGCGACTCATCAGTGGAGGGAGCCGGTGTACGCCCTTTAACCACTATATATTTGGTAGAATGTGGGAAAAATAGGACGGTACAATCTCCTAGACGAATGTGTAAACCTGTAATAATTAAAGCTAACATAATCTGAAGTCGACGACAATACGACTTCAATGCTAACTCACGCGCAATATATACCGAGTCTGTAAAGGATATTAACACTATGGCTATTGTGTTAGTAACTGCTACCTTTTTTGAAATCGATGTGAGTACCGGATACTAACACTATGGTTTCCGAGTCGGTGCATGATACCAACCTGATGGATATAAATTTATGCTAAAGTTCACCCAAAATGAGAATTACAACAATTTCCGAACACCTGTTACTCCAGTTAAACCATACACTCTGGCCTTCATCGATATCAGTTATGACATTCGCGGTAAGCATGACATCATTCAATTCTATATATTACAGTTAAATACTGTTTGTTGCGAAGAACTAATATATGCAAGTGTATTGGGTTTTGCAGACCTAGTAACAAATTAGTTCAGTTGTGACCAGAAGGATAAACCAAAGGCAGCATAGACGGAAAGTATAATCTCATGCACATTCGTTTCGTGCTTACTGGAGACTCATCGGTAAGGCCGGTATTACGCCCTTTAACCACTATATATTTGGTAGAAGAATGTGGGAAAATAGGACGGTACAATCTCTAGACAGATGTGTAAACCTGTAATGGTGAAACTAACATAATCTGAAGTCAACGACAATACGACTTCAATGCAACTCACACTATATAATATATATACGGAGTCTGTAAGGATGCACTAACATGGCCCATTGTGTTAGTAACTGATGCCTTTTTTGAAATCGATGAAGTACCGGATATAACACTATGGTTTCCGAGTCGGTACATGATACCAACCTGATGGATATAAATTTATGCTAAAGTTCACTAAATGAAATTACAACAATTTCCAAGACACCTGTTACTCCAGTTAAACCATACACTCTGGCCCTTCATCGATATCAGTTATCACATTTCGCGGTAAGCATGACATCATTCAATTCAATATATTACAGTTAAATACTGTTGGTTGCGAAGAACTAATATATGCAAGTATGTGTAGGTTCTGCGAACCTAGTAACAAATTAGTTCAGTTGTGACCAGAAGGATAAACCAAAGGCAGCATGAACGGAAAGTATAATCTCATACATTCGTTTCGTGCTTACTGGTGACTCATCGGTAGAGCCGGTATTACGCCCTTTAACCACTATATATTTGGTAGAAGAATGTGGAAAAATAGGACGGTACAATCTCTAGACGAATGTGTAAACCTGTAATAGTGAAGCTAACATAATCTGAAGTCAACGACAATACGACTAATGGTAGCACACTATATAATATATATACGGAGTCTGTAAAGGATACTAACACTATGGCCATTGTGTTAGTAACTGATACCTTTTTTGAAATCGATGAGTACCGGATACTAACACTATGGTTCCGAGTCGGTCTGATACCAACCTGATGGATATAAATTTGTAAAGTTCACCCAAAGAATGAGAATTACAACAATTTCCGAACACCTGTTACTCCAGTTAAACCATACACTCCTGCCTTCATCGATATCAGTTATCACATTTCGCGGTAAGCATGACATCATTCAATTCAATATATTACAGTTAAATACTGTTTGTTGCGAAGAGCTAATATATATGCAAGTATGTATTAGGTTTGCGAACCTAGTAACAAATTAGTTCAGTTGTGACCAGAAGGATAAACCAAAGGCAGCATGAACGGAAAGTATAATCTCATGCACATTCGTTTCGTGCTTACTGGCGACTCATCAGTTGGACGGTATTACGCTAACCACTATATATTTGGTAGAAGAATGTGGAAAAATAGGACGGTACAATCTCCTAGACGAATGTGTAAACCTGTAATAGTGAAGTTAACATAATCTGAAGTCAACGACAATACGACTTCAATGCTAACTCACACTATATAATATATATACGGAGTCTGTAAAGGATACTAACACTATGGCCATTGTGATAGTAACTGATACCTTTTTTGAAATCGATGAGTGCCAAAGATTACTAACACTATGGTTTCCGAGTCGGTACATGATACCAACCTGATGGATATAAATTTGCTCTAAAGTTCACCCAAAATGAGAATTACAACAATTTCCGAACACCAGTTACTCCAGTTAAACCATACACTCTGGCCTTCATCGATATCAGTTATCACATTTCGCGGTAAGCATGACATCATTCAATTCAATATATTACAGTTAAATACTGTTGGTTGCGAAGAACTAATATATATACAGAAGTTTGTATTAGGTTCTGCGAACCTAGTAACAAATTAGTTCAGTTGTGACCAGAAGTTAAACCAAAGGCAGCATGAACAGAAAGAGTATAATCTCATGCACATTCGTTTCCGTGCTTACTGGTGACTCATCAGTAGGAGCCGGTATTACGCCCTTTAACCACTATATATTTGGTAGAAGAATGTGGAAAAATGGGACGGTAAAATCACCTAGACAGATAGTAATAAACCTGTAATAGTGAAGCTAACATAATCTGAAGTCAACGACAATACGACTTCAATGCTAACTCCACACTATATAATATATATATACAGGTCTGTAAAGGATACTAACACTATGGCCATTGTGTTAGTAACTGATACCTTTTTTGAAATCGATGAGTACCGGATACTAACTATGGTTTCCGAGTCGATACATGATACCAACCTGAAGGATATAAATTTATGCTAAGTTCACCCAAAATGAGAATTACAACAATTTCCGAACACCTGTTACTCCAGTTAAACCATACACTTTGGCCTTCATCGATATCAGTTATCACATTTCGCGGTAAGCATGACATCATTCAATTCAATAGATTACAGTTAAATACTGTTTGTTGCGAAGAACTAATATGTGCAAGTATGTATTAGGTTTTGCGAACCTAGTAACAAATTAGTTCAGTTGTGACCAGAAGGATAAAAGACAACATGAACGGAAAGTATAATCTCATGCACATTCGTTTCGTGCTTACTGGTGACTCATCAGTAGGAGCCGGTATTACGCCCTTTAACCACTATATATTTGGTAGAAGAATGTGGAAAAATAGGACGGTACAATCTCTAGACGAATGTGTAATCTGTAATAGTGAAGCTAACATAATCTGGAAGTCAACAACAATACGACTTCAATGCTAACTCACACTATATAATATATATACCGAGTCTGTAAAGGATACTAACACTATGGCCATTGTGTTAGTAACTGCTACCTTTTTTGAAATCGATGAGTACCGGATACTAACACTATGGTTTCCGAGTCGGTACATGATACCAACCTGATGGATATAAATTTATGCTAAAGTTCACCCAAAATGAAATTACAACAATTTCCGAACACCTGTTACTCCAGTTAAACCATACACTCTGGCCTTCATCGATATCAGTTATGACATTTCGCGGTAAGCATGACATCATTCAATTCAATATATTACAGTTAAATACTGTTGGTTGCGAAGAACTAATATATATGCAAGTATGTATTAGGTTCTGCGAACCTAGTAACAAATTAGTTCAGTTGTGACCAGGATAAACCAAAGGCAGCATAGACGGAAAGTATAATCTCATGCACATTCGTTTCATAGCACTGGCACGACTCATCAGTAGGAGCCGGTATTACGCCCCTTTAACCACTATATATTTGGTAGAAGAATGGGGAAAATAGGACGGTACAATCTCTAGACGAATGTGTAAACCTGTAATAGTGAAGCTAACATAATCTGAAGTCAACGACAATGCGACTTCAATGCTAACTCACACTATATAATATATATACGGAGTCTGTAAAGGATACTAACACTATGGCCATTGTGTTAGTAACTGATACCTTTTTGAAATCGTGGAGTACCGGATACTAACACTATGGTTTCCGAGTCGGTACATGATACCAACCTGATGGATATAAATTTGGCATGCTAAAAGTTCACCCAAAATGAGAATTACAACAGATTTCCGAACACCTGTTACTCCGGTTAAACCATACCTCCTGCACCTTCATCGATATCAGTTATCACATTTCGCGGTAAGCATGACATCATTCAATTCAATATATTACAGTTAAATACTGTTTGTTGCGAAGAGCTAATATATATGCAAGTATGTATTAGGTTTTGCAGACCTAGTAACAAATTAGTTCAGTTGTGACCAGGATATAACCAAAGGCAGCATGAACGGAAAGTATAATCTCATGCACATTCGTTTCGTGCTTACTGGCGACTCATCAGTTGGAGCCGGTATTACGCCGCTAACCACTATATATTTGGTAGAAGAATGTGGAAAAATAGGTTGATGCAATCTAGACGAATGTGTAAACCTGTAATAGTGAAGTTAACATAATCTGAAGTCAACGACAATACGACTTCAATGCTAACTCACACTATATAATATATATACGAGTCTGTAAAGGATACTAACACTATGGCCATTGTGATAGTAACTGATACCTTTTTTTAGAAATCGATAGGTACCGGATACTAACACTATGGTTTCCGAGTCGGTACATGATACCAACCTGATGGATATAAATTTATGCTAAGTTCACCCAAAATGAGAATTACAACAATTTCCGAACACCTGTTACTCCATTAAACCATACACTCTGGCCTTCATCGATATCAGTTATCACATTTCGCGGTAAGCATGACATCATTCAATTCAATATATTACAGTTAAATACTGTTGGTTGCGAAGAACTAATATATGCAAGTTTGTATTAGGTTCTGCGAACCTAGTAACAAATTAGTTCAGTTGTGACAGAAGGATAAACCAAAGGCAGCATGAACGGAAAGTATAATCTCATGCACATTCGTTTCGTGCTTACTGGTGACTCATCAGTAGGAGCCGGTATTACGCCCTTTAACCACTATATATTTGGTAGAAGAATGTGGAAAAGTAGGACGGTAAAATCTCCTAGACGAATGTAAACCTGTAATAGTGAAGCTAACATAATCTGAAGTCAACGACAATGCGACTTCAATGCTAACTCACACTATATAATATATATACGGAGTCACTGTAAAGGATACTAACACTATGGCCATTGTGTTAGTAACTGATACCTTTTTTGAAATCGATGAGTACCGGATACTAACACTATGGTTTCCGAGTCGATACATGATACCAACCTGAAGGATATAAATTTATGCTAAGTTCACCCAAAATGAGAATTACAACAATTTCCGAACACCTGTTACTCCAGTTAAACCATACACTTTGGCCTTCATCGATATCAGTTATCATTTCGCGGTAAGCATGACATCATTCAATTCAGTTACAGTTAAATACTGTTTGTTGCGAAGAACTAATATATGTGCAAGTATGTATTAGGTTTTGCGAACCTAATGCTAAATTAGTTCAGTTGTGACCAGAAGGATAAACCAAAGGCAGCATGAACAGAAAGTATAATCTCATGCACATTCGTTTCGTGCTTACTGGTGACTCATCAGTAGGAGCCGGTATTACGCCTAACCACTATATATTTGGTGAAGAATGTGGAAAAATAGGACGGTACAATCTCTAGACAGATGTGTAATCCTGTAATAGTGAAGCTAACATAATCTGAAGTCAACGACAATACGACTTCAATGCTAACTCACACTATATAATATATATACCGAGTCTGTAAAAAATACTAACACTATGGCCATTGTGTTAGTAACTGCCTTTTTTGAAATCGATGAGTACCGGATACTAACACTATGGTTTCCGAGTCGGTTATGATATAACCTGATGGATATAAATTTATGCTAAAGTTCACCCAAAATGAGAATTACAACAATTTCGGAACACCTGTTACTCCAGTTAAACCATACACTCTGGCCTTCATCGATATCAGTTATGACATTTCGCTAGCGAGTAAGCATGACATCATTCAATTCAATATATTACAGTTAAATACTGTTGGTTGCGAAGAACTAATATATGCAAGTATGTATTAGGTTCTGCGAACCTAGTAACAAATTAGTTCAGTTGTGACCAGAAGGATAAACCAAAGGCAGCATGAACAGAAAGTATAATCTCATACATTCGTTTCGTGCTTACTGGTGACTCATCAGTAGGAGCCGGTATTACGCCCTTTAACTACTATATATTTGGTAGAAGAATGTGGAAAAATAGGACGGTACAATCTCCTAGACGAATGTGTAAACCTGTAATAGTGAAGCTAACATAATCTGAAGTCAACGACAATACGACTTCAATGCTAACTTTCACACGATATAATATATATATACGGAGTCTGTTAAGGATACTAACACTATGGCCATTGTGTTAGTAACTGATACCTTTTTTGAAATCGATGAGTACCGGATACTAACACTATGGTTTCCGAGTCGATACATGATACCAACCTGATGGGATATAAATTTATTCTAAAGTTCACCCAAAATGAGAATTACAACAATTTCCGAACACCTGTTACTCCAGTTAAACCATACTCTCTGGCCTTCATCGATATCAGTTATCACATTTCGCGGTAAGCATGACATCATTCAATTCAATATATATATAATATATCAGAATGCTTGTTATTTTTATTTAAAACATTGAATATGTTATTTTTATATTTACAGGAAATAAACGAAATATAATACAAGTTTGTCAACACTAAACTTATTCATTTATTTTTTTGCACAAATAATACACCATATCGACAGATTGCACTTAAATCATTAACACATTTTTGACATAAAACACTTTGTAGAAATTTGAGAAGACCTCAAAGAAAACAATTTTTACATTGATAAACTTCTTATTATAATCTATGGAAGAATTGTATATCTTATGTCTGTTTAAATTATCAGATATTACATCATATAGACCTTGGATATTATATCAAGGATCAGAAATTTACATCTGTACAATGCTTTAGAATATCTTTTATAAAAGTCTTCATTTCTGCATAATAGTGGAAAAAATATCTAACGTATAAAATAAATGCGATATAGGGCTTTAATTTCTGGAAAATTGATAAATTTGGCGATAAATATTATAAAAAATATATCACATTTTGGGCAGTCTGGCATCGTAACACGCAAAAAGCTAAATACCACAGAATGTTTGCACGCTTGATAGTCTGAATTTGTTCAAGAAATGAAAGAAAGAAAACAACATTCACCTTTTGCATGCAAAAGATATTAGTAAGAATGAAATCTTTGAATGACTCTATAAACTACCTTTTCCTTATCAGTTTACGGGAAAAAGTTATCCCGCACTAAATGAAATAACTTAGGCATCATAACGATAAAGAGAAAAAGTATCTTCTTGTAGTGGCCGGTCATTCCTGATTGAGCAAGTTTGAAATTTTTGCATCACTGCGAAGTTTTAATTTTCTAAGAAATTTAAAAGTGGCTTAATTTATGAATAAATCGAAATGTTTTATTTGTAATAGATGAAAGCACCGAATTATTCGTTAATATTAAATAAGACAGATCAAAATCCACGCCCTCATTGTAGCATAAGTTTTTAGTTTTACCCGTATAAAAATTTTCAATTTCGTAAAAACGGAAAAAGATTGAACAAAAAATGAATCGTCTATTTTGATAACTTATGAAAAATATTATAAATTACATCTCGTAGTTTTGCTAGAAGAAATTCAATTATAACTTATTAAATGATAAATATGCCTCGTCTAATTAGTAACCGCACTATTAGAAATTAAATTCATATATACTTGTTTGTAAAACAAAAATATGTGGGATGTAGTAGGTATTTCTTTTATTCAAATTCTTTACGCTCGATTCACATTTTCACCAATTAGACTGAATACCCAGTAGAAAATCAAAGCAGCAATAATTCTATTTTACAAATATATAGGAGCTTAAATTTCCATGGAATTTTACATTTATCACAAAAGGTTTTTCGTATTGAACTCCAGTCTTAAGAATCTTCATAGGGAATCTCAAGGAGCTCATCCGAACTAATGAATGCATTATCCATTTAAGCGGTTAACATCGCATAAGTCATTGCTGTTTCATTAAAAATTAAGTTTGTAAAACTTTGTGCAACTTTCTCCGGAGAAATGTATTTATTTCATTTTTTACATTCAGAAATATCAAATTTAATCCAAGTAACAAATAGAGGATATTGTGCATTAATCGGCAAAGGAACGAGAAAGCATTTTACACAATTAAAAATTTCCTTTAATTATTATAAAATACATAAAATTCATTTTAAACGCAGTCTGTCATTATCCATTTAATATTAATAATATTATTCAGAGAACTGTATTCAGAAATATGAACAGGATGGATTAACTTTGATAATTCGAGCAAAAAAATATATTTCAATATCGAAAATTATTACAAATTAATATACTTTAAAATATTGATATTTGTGTTTGTTATAAAGTTAGTATTCTAAGTTTATGCATTTGATATTCCATGTCTATAGGAAGCTTTGACTTATAGAATAAGAAAGATATGCAAAATTCAGCGAAATCAAAAGTTGCTATCGCATTTACGAATACATTTTGTTGTAATTGGTGTCTTTTAGTGTGTTTAAATAATAGAGTCGGCTCCCACCGATAAGTCATCGGTAAGTACGAAATGCATGTATACCTGAAATGCAACCTTATGACTTTACTGTATTTGGAATATCATTCTGGTCCTACAGCAACTAACTTAATGTTAGTTTTGCAATGCCTAACGAATAAAAGGCAAGGGCTTCCGTATAGAAATGTTAAACTTGTATAAAGGGCCTTTCATTTATGCAATTGGCCAAAACAACTTTGTAAAATGTCTTTTAAATATACAACGCGCAATCACTGATTGTTCAGTAATATAAAAATGTCGCCGGTAACTAACCTCAATATATAATAATGATGCGTATATGTGTGGTTGCATGTGCACGTCTGTGTGTTTCTTTCTAATTCTAGTTCCTCCTTGCATTAGGCAATCTACCACTCTTACTATATCTCCAATTGTGTATTTTAATTCGTTAACAAAAATGGACGCATATTAGGATCAAGGTAAGATCAAGAAAAAATTGGCTCTCTTACCTTAAATCGAACAGAATGCATGCATAATAGCTCTAGTCATGAACGAAGTACAGTTTAAATACAACACATATTGAGAAATATGCTCAAAATTATATTAATAGAGAACTTGTTTAATAAAATCCATCGAATAATGGGGTAGATTTAATGTGGAGAAAATGGCTAATTTATTTCTCTAATAACTAATAGCAAATACGCATTTCTTCTGAAATAAATGCCAAAGGTTTATCTTAGTTTGCCTCCGCGAGAACATAAATATGCTTTAGAAAGAGAGACTTAAATTATTAAACTCTTATAAAATTAAAATATTCCAATTTCAAATTAATAATTATATAGGTTTGATTAAGCTAAAAATATTATAAGGAGGCACTGTTTTACATAAAATATTTATACTTGGCATGCAGAGTGAAAACGCTAGCCTATAACATTTACTGGTATTTACCTCTCTACTGACGGAAATAAAAATATGAATAATATGAAAAATAAGGCAACTTTTAGCGTTATTGCGTAGCAATGGCACCATTATAGCTTTATTATGCAAAATATAATAATTTCAATTTATTTGATTTATTTTTTATTTTATTTAAATAAATTTATAAGTAATGTAAGATACACACACAACCTCTGTACTTCCGATGTTGGCATAATCAGTTTGAACGGTCTGATGGCAACTCGTTTAAGTTTCTTTTACTATCATGAAATAACATTTAGATTTTATCCTGAATGTCACGGAATGTTGGATTTACTTTTTTATCGCGAAAAAATAACTGAAGCCAAATAGACTGGCTCCTTCCTATAAAAACATTACTGATAACGCTGAAAAAAATAAACCCTAACGTGATTATAATTGGTGACTATATGTATAAGTGTAACTAGGTGTGTTCATTGTGAATGAAAATGTAACTATTGTACGCACTTCATTGCCCGAAATACACATATGCGGTAGGGAACTGTGTGCGATTTTGTCGTCCAATAAATATTTCCTAACTTAGTAAATTAGACATTAAAATTGCAAACAATTACGAGACTGAACATTTCACAAATTTAAATTAAAAAGGCGCAAAATGTATCTATCTTAAATTCAATACTTTTCATAACATTATGTTGGCAAGAAAAAGTTTTAAACTGTTTACAATATATTTTTTTTGCGTATTAGAAATTACAATGAACTATGACAGAGCATAATTAGCATGTGGTCTTGAAAAATTCGAAGTCCATATATAAACAAAACTATTTCTTAACTTAGTTTCATATTAAATGTCATTAAAATTAATTTACCATTAGTAGTAAACAGTATCAGGATGGATAAAAACATTAAACAGGCTGCAATTTAACATGGAGCACAGTTTATAATTAAAATCATTTACGCTTCAATTTAATTTTTTTTTAAATTCAATAAAACGAAAAAATCTAATATTAACATTTTGTAGTCAGTACAGATATTTTGTGTGATTGCATTGCTTTTGAAGAAATTCTGTAAAAGCGTTAGGTAAATTAGAAACAGATATTGACACGTCTTTTTCCCCTTACTCGCAATTGAGATAAGATACGTATTTAATTCAAAATCCATGCTTGAAATTGCAAATAAGTCAAAGATTAAAATAGAAAACTGCGTTATTTTCAGCTGTTAGACTTTATTGTCGAAATAAAATAGAAAATAAGGTAAAGCATGAAAAAGGTACACTTCCATTGAATTTCAATTTTATGCAAAATATAGCTGCACCTTAGTTAAAAATCCAACAGAATTGAAATGAAATTGTGATTTCGCATAAAATAATCTATATCCATGGCTCCACTTTAATAAAGTCCGACTTTCTAGAGACAACAGAATTTACTTTATATAAGCCATTTAGGCCGACAGTCAATAAAGTCAATGCTGCTGGAATTATTATTAAAAAAGGCAATTCGTTTGAAATTAAACGTTTATGCAGTCAATCCCTGGCTATTAAGACACTATTTACAATTATATGTAATGTCCAACTAGACGAATGGCAGCTTCTTCCAATCTCTTCGTACCTAACCAGCTGCAAAAGAACAAAACAACCCTAAATTAATTGATTACCATACGCACAAGCAATGATTACTATATTGTTTTAATTATATATATATATATATATATATATATATATTATATATAAATATATATATATATATATATCTTGCAAAAGCGGCAAAAGGTTTGTTTTCGTGACTGCTTAGAAATTGTCAATCCGATATTTGCGCTTAAATAAAATGTAGAGGATACCACTACAGGTAATAACCGCATATCTAATTTTGCTTTCCATTGATATGCGCCACGCTTTGATCATTACTGGTCAGTTTTCCGTCGTGCTCTGATGATGATCATGGTAGTTCGGAACGAGTCAGTATGTGTGACTGACGTTGGTGAACCAGGTCGCGAGACTGGTTAGATACAAAGAGAGATGATTTTTGAAGCGGCTAAGTTTTCTTAGATGTGCACAAATCTAAATTTACATTTTTGGTGCACAACTTTAATGATGTCCCCTATATACTTCGATGCAGCATTCGCTTTATTCATATTTTATAAAGTCTTAACACGTTTAGGCTATAACAGTATAATTTCAGTGGTAGAACGTAATCCAATAAAAAGTATTCAGCCTTATTTTAATATTGAATAAGCTAAAAAAATTGAGGTTTTTATGAAAAACCTTTGTCCTTACTGTGTCAGTTCTAAATAGTGATTAGTACAGGCGTGGTTAAGTTTCTCAATTTATCTCCACTTATTCATAATCGAAGAGCAGTCAGGCAACAACACAGGTAATGTGGTCTTGGGATTAGCTAGTTTGGATTTATGATAATCGTGATAACACCAGAAAAAATCGTCATCTGTCAAGATGTTCAATCCCACTTGTCTGGTTGCAACTGCCTCTGGCAAGTTATTACTACTAGCACACGTTTACTTGGATATTTTATGACCACCCAATCTCAAATTGATCGTATTAGTCTAGTTTTGGGCAAGATCATGACAAATTTGTTTCTGCAAATCGCAATCGTTCATTGGCAGCTTATTGAAAATAATGCATTAATAACTGCCATAGTTTACGGATCTAACAGTTCTTTCGAGGCATATTCACATATGCCAATCCATTTGCATTTAAATTGAGCCACGGGTTACATTTCCATTGACACATTTGTACAAGGACACGTAAGATAATGAATAACACTGAAGCTTGTCTGACGAATAAACGATGAAATCCACAAATAAAACACGAAAATATGCTACAGATAAGATGTATTTAAGAATTGGACACTTTTACACACTACACTGCAACCATGAAACAAGATTTTACGATGGAATAGGTTGAAATCGAGTCTATAGACTCAGACTGTCTAAAATCCATATGAGAGACAGCGTTTGCCTCTGATGAGGGATTTATTAACGTTAAGTTTAGTTTACTAAAATGAAATTTATAAAATACATAGTTTTGTTTGCATTTTCTACGATATAAAGAAATATTCTAGATACATTATAAATGATTTTTTAATTTTATTTTCAAGTTCGTACAAAATATTAATATTAATATCTGCATAAACTTTACTATTCAAAATAAAGTATTTGGCGTATATTCACATCACTGATATCTGCTTATTCAAGTATACGTATTTGAATAAGCATAATTTTTAAATTCGTAAAACAATTTTCAAATATATTCCCAATAATCTTATAATTAATAACTCGTTAGAAAATTATGCAAAATATCACAAATTTAGAATCGGATCACAATAAATTTAACAACAAAACTTTTTGCATTTGGATACTTCTTAAGTTGGAACATCTTTTTATGACAAATTTCTAGTATAAAATGTCCTTCTATTACTAATCTAACTGTAGTCCATTGTTTCTTATTTACTGAATTAACACCATTAGTTATTCTTTTTCAAATCTTTGGTGACGTTGGTCGTGTTAACAATTTATTACGTCAAGTTTGCGAGCAAGAAATACACACAAGTCCAACAACATAGCAAAACTACCACCAGTCGCAACGCACTGACGTGTTTCAACCTTCCATGACCATCATTAGAGTACGGCGGCAAAGAGTCTAGCTCGTATCAAATCGCAATGCATACATTCTGAAAAAAACAACATATGTGGCTCTCCCCTCCACTATTCTCGACTATATTTTACTTGACTGGAAATGACGGCTGCACATTTTCTATGCAGCAAAGAACACTAACTTGTAGAGCTTTTGCCGCACACACATATATAGAAAATACAAGTAGACATTAATTGATTGCGCGGTGGTGGTAACAATTTTTTAAATCAAGTTTGCAAGCTTGAAGTAAACACCAATCCCATTGTATTCATACACTTTGAAAACATAGCAATACTAATACTAGTGTTTTTATTGGTGTTTGTACAGTGCAACTGTCCCACATTTCCTGACAAAATATATATAATGGGTTTTTAGCATAGCGCGTGTCCTATTCCTAAATTGCTAGAACGCATTTAACACGTGTTTACATAAGATTATACTTTTTGTTCATGCTAACTTTCGTGTATTCTTCCGGTCCTTTCTGAGCTAATTTGTTACAAGGTATGCAATATCTCATACACAGTTGCATATATATTTGTTCTGCGTTACAATATATATATATATATATATATATATATATATATATATATATATATTGCATGTGTATGCCTGCGTTTGCAGCTGGATAAAGAAGTGTTTTGAAGAAAACACTTGTGTGTATCTCAAGTATGATTCTAATTGGTCGAAGTATATTTCAAAAGTTTTCTTTTAGATTTTCCTAAAAAGTGTGCACTTCAGTCAAATTTCGATTATATTCTGTAATATCCAATCGGCTACAATTCATCTTTGTTCTTTGCATCACTGAACGGCATTATGTCGTTCTTCCAAATACGATAGGATCGATACAATATAGTGCGCATTAATCATAATTGGAAAAAATTGTTGCACCGCAAGAAATCTCAAAATTACGCGTCCAAATGTTCCAGTTTTCTGGACAGTGAATTTGAAAAACGCTTTATTGGTTCTGATTTATTGACGTTTGAAATAGAGAAACAAGTTTTGTCCACCGAGTAAATAAAGTATGTTCAGTAGGCGAAACGTTTATTGTGATAGACGCACAAAAGTGAAATAATATAATCAATAACTAACGAGGTTGTTTCGTTATTGCCATTATATAAACCGTAGCGTGTGCAAGACGTTAGCATATTTTAAGTTATTACGCAATTCCAAATTAAGTATAAAGTATACTTTTCTTTCTTCATAAAATATTCTTGTCTAATAAGGAACAATTGGTTTCCATTTAATTCAATAGAACAAGGAGTTTGCTATTGATTAACGACCCATTGTAATTTCCTTCACTAAAATAGCACTGCGAGACCCAAAGTCGACTTTATTTTAAAATAATAGGGCTTAAGCGTCTATAAACACTTACAAAAGAAATGCGCACGACTAGTTTCTCTGGTGCAATATAACAGATACTCTCATTAATACATTTTAATTGCGTGATGGGCAAACGAACAAATATCGTTTTAATCATAATTGAATGTTCGGACGCATTTCAACCATTAAATAGCATTAATTTTGCGTTAAAATTAACTTCTGGTAAACACACGAATAATTTTATTTTATTGATACTATGTGGATCAATCCTATCGGTTATCTTTTTCCGACCTGCTCTCTTTAAATTAACCGGAAACCCAAATCGCCAATTCAAAGTGAAAACATACCAAATTTTGCATTCTTTAACAATTTATTTTTAATCATTTTTAATATTTGAATGTAAACTATAGTTGCTCTATTATTTCTTTTCTATAAATCTATTTTTGCGAGCTTGAAGTAACCACAAATACAAATGTGATATATATATATATGTATATATATATATATATATATATATATATATATATATATATTATGGAATGCAAAATTAGGTATGCGGCTCTTTCATCTAGTAGCAACGCATACATTGGCTGCACAATTTCTATGCAGTCATGAACATGAATATTTTCAGATTTCGCAATATATATATATATATACATATATAAGTAATACAATTAGACAATCAATGATTGCACAGGTGATGGTAGCAATTCTTAAATCAAGTTTGAAATCTTGAAGTAAACACCAATCCCATTGTATTTAACCAGTCCTTGCTCGACGACTGGTTAAATACAATGGGATTTGTACCTACCTTCAGTTCGCGAACCTTATTTAAAGAAGAAAATTTGGTTTTCCCACAAAAAGAATGGAGCGGAAAAAATTTCATGGATCGTTAAATTTGTGATGACAGGGTTCTACAATTGGGAATTATTTATCTCAGCTTGCATTGTTACTGACCTCAACCGTCTAGAAACAATTAATATAAATTTATTATATATTTTGTAAAATTGAAATAAAATATTTTCTGTATGATCTGTCAACACTATTTGATATAAATTTTCGGAGCCGGCCTTTATAAGAAAGTGCCAAATGTGTTTTTAACATTATATTTTTTTAAATGATTCTTTAAAAACGACATAAATCGCAATTGATACTTAAAGAATTTTCGATTGATAATTGCTCATTTATGCATACATGTTTTGAGTCGCAATGATTTTTATGCTGAAAATAAAAGTTTATAAATTTCTTCCATTTGTTTTTTTTATGATAATAGATATTAAGAAATGAATTATAATACAAATTTTCATACTTCAGTGTAATTAATTATTAAGTGCTTCAAACACCAATATTCTTAATAAACAAAGTTAGCTAGAACCGTTTATGCTTAAACTAATTTCCGCAACAGTCTATTTTGGGACTATTGATAACACTAGTATGTCAGTAAAATCTTGATTCCTTTACATTTTCAGCTGCACTGCCTGTCTTTTGCATTGATTGATGGATTCCTACTGGTCCCGTCTTTTAAAGCCGTCGTCATGAATAATATCCGAAAATTCTGTGAGTATGGTGTCAAGGTGGATGATGTAATAAGGAAGGAAGACCTGAAACGTTGGGTAAAATTTCGGCTTAACACGTTTGAAAAGCATTTTTGGATAGTAAACTTGTGGATGGCTTCAAAGTAACGGGACTAGTGCGAACAAAAAAAAATCAATGCAAAAGATAAGTCGTGCACCTAGAAATGTAAATGAATCTGGATTTTACCGACTTACGAGTGGTAACAATTGTCCAACAACAGGATACTATAGAAACAACTTGAAAAATGGGAATGCTGCGAAATAAGTATAATTTAGTCTGTTTTATCTACAAGATTTCTCACCAAAAAGGCAGGTTTTAACTTTGATGTACATTTATGCATTTACAAAATTTGTGTGCAATGAATTTAGGATATAACATAAATATTCAAAGCATCTATCCTAAAAATGAATTTCATATATTGCTTCGCATGTTTACCAGATAGCTCGTTTACATAATAAGATTAAGCAAAGCACGAAATGTAGACGAGTGTAGAATACACACTTTTCGTTTGTTCAACAAATTATATACTATCGTAGGAACATTTTTAAATAGACATACAACGATGACCCGACATTAAATCCACATAATAAATGGAGAAATAAAGCATGTTTTTTGTCAATCAACTTCTACAAGATAACGGTGAAGTTTTGAAAAGAATCATAAATGTTAAATCAAACAGTAGGAACAACTCGACTGTTACCAAATTCGTACTCTCGAAACACGCAGATCCGACATAAATTAACTAACGGGGGCTTTTGCGCGAATAACTAAGGTAAACAATTTTCACAAACAAACAATAGTTCTAGTCTAGATAAGCAATTAGATAATACAAAACGGTTAACCAGACTTCGTAAAATTAGAAATATAATTTAATAAAATGCATAAAGAGATATTATTCCACAAATGATCCGACAACGTATGCACAAAATACAATCTCAACAAAATTAATTACTCTTTTTAGAAAACCATATATTCATAGCAAGTAATATAAGTGTATATATTGTTTGGTTTGGTTTCAATATTACGTCAGATCGAACAAAATATTCGAAAACCAATGAAATTTGTCCATCGAACAGGTTTTATTTCTATTTACTAGGTCATTAATAATTTATTTAAAAAAAATCAAAGTTGAAACTATTTTTATATGTATATTTCTGTATTTAATCCGTCAGTATAAACTAGACATTGCATCAATATATATATAATTATATATTAGGAAGAAAATACTTTAAATAACAATGTGGATAATGGCCCTTTCAGTATGTGTCCTAGGTTTTCTATTGGTTATGTTCGTGGCATCTGGTTTTTTCTTCTGTTTTACTTCAATTTCTTGTTTGGATTGATTCACTAACGGTGCCAGGCCCATTTTAATCAATTGCTGCAGTAAGTGACGTTAACGTTTACATTGGGACCATATTTCTTAGTGATTCAATTTAACATCCGTGTAATTATTTAGGCCGGTAGGTGGCTTCCACATGTTACGTTTGGCAGACATGCTGTAGGATATCCTCTGTAGTACGAATTTCACTTGGTCTGATGTTAGCAAAAAAGGAGCACCCTGGGTAGTTGCTAATTTGAAAACTTTTCCAAAGGTAGCCTCGCTATTTCTTCTTCTTGTTGCTAAGTTGTTAACTAGATTGATTTTGTATGATTTTGACACAAAATTGTTGTAATGACAATATTGCTTAATAAAAGTAGATTTGCTATATATATTATCGAAACGCGTCAGTGCGTTGCAGCTGGCGGTAGTTTTATTATGTTGTTCGTAGACTGGTTAAATACAATGGGGTTGGTGTTTACTTCAAGCTCGCAAACTTGATTTAAAGCATTGTTACCACCACCCGCGCAATCAATTATTGTTTAATTGTATTGTCTATATATGTATATGTGGCGAAGGCTGCAAAATAGTTAATGTTCGTGACTGCATAGAAATTGTGCAGCCGACATTTCCAGTCAAGTTCAATGTATGCAAGACTGCTAGAGGTGAGAGCCGCATATCTAAATTTGATTTCCATATATATTCAATGCGGTTTGATCCTCGATAGTCAGTTTGCCGTCGTACTCTGATGATGATCATGGAAGGTCGAAACGCGTCAGTGCGTTGCAGCTGGCGGTAGTTTTGTTATGTTGTTCGTAGACTGGTTAAATACAATGGGGTTGGTGTTTACTTCAAGCTCGCAAACTTTATTTAAGCATACATTGCCTATGTCAAATCACCACATATATTTACAGTGAATTAAAAGTCCAGGAAGGACAAAGTGTTGTCTTTTTATGCTTCTAGAGCGGCTATTTATATAAGTGACATTAGAAATAAACAGAAATCGACGAATAAGCTTATAAACTTCCAATTTGGACGAAAGCGATTTCGATAAAAGCGTCAAATAGAATGACAGCTGACAACAAAACTAGACACCTTACATAAGATCTGGACAAATTCACCGCTCAATCTAAATTTTCTAGTTACCACGAAGCATCTATTCACAATTATTCAAAAGCGATCTTGACATAATATCCGTAAGAATTACTCTCTTTAGTAGTAAAGTTCTGCAGAATTAAGAGAAACCTATGCGAACTAGACATTATTGGCATCCAGACTGTAAATAAAAATTTCTACAACGACTTAACAAGAGGCATCGCTCCAAAGACATTCAATGAAAAAATGATTGAAAGCTGATATCGTTAGTAAGACTAGAAAAATAAAAAAAGAATTTCAAACGCAGCCAAATTAATAAAACTAAGCATAATGATAAACTAAAAAAAACTTGAATAAAACAAAACTATACGACTAGTCAAACCCGAAGAAGAATCAGTAGTTGTTATGCTTGATGCTAATGCATATAGTGAGTCCATGGAAGAGACTATAAAAAATCAATCAAAATTCAAAGCAGACAATAAATTGAAAAATGATACAACAAATATTGAATTTAGATTAATTTCTTTTATAAAAAACCTGGATGGCTGAGTCTGAAATAAAATCAGGAATCAGTAGAAATCCAAAATATGAAGCCAGTCGGACCAAACACCACAAGACTGTGCTGGAAAACGAAAACTCATAAAACGTTGATGTGGCCCAATATGCCATTGATCAATGCACCAATAGCATAAACGACATATGCTTCATTGCAAACTAACTTAACCATTACGAAATATCATACCATGAACATTGCCAAGGCCTCTTGGGAATTTATATATGAACGGAAGAGAAAAAATCCTTCAAAAATGGTCTCGCTTGTCGTCTCGTTCTTGCTTAGGATTATCTAACTGAAATAAATGTCGAACTTGTGTAACTTGATGAAAATTGAGTTTCATGATCTTCTAAAACAGACCAATGGTCTCAAAGACGTAAAATTAATATATACAAGGAACGTGGAATTTAAATTTTGATGGAATTATAACTGTCAGTTTAAAAGTGTAGCTATGAGAAGCTTCATTGCAACCCTCCTGAAAGACGTATACATGCATGAACAAACGAGCCTTAAAAGCATAATTGTCCATTGTACACTATACCAAATATTATGTAGATAAAATATTATTGTTAAGTCCAGACGCAGAAGGCCCCACTTAAATCCTCAAGCATGACAATGGAGCCGATCTAGACATAAAATTCACTACTGAGGTAGAGAAAGACAACGATTTTCCATTTTGGGTAACCCAACTCACTCGTGATTTGACACTAGAAGTACATTTAAAAAATTAGCCTTCGCAGGGTAATACAGTCATTACAACAGAAATTTGCCGAAATCTCACAGAAGAAAACAAGTTAACAACCTAGCGAACAGAAACAGGAGGGAGTGCTCCGAGCTAAAGAACAAAGTAAGAGCTTGGATACCTTAGGAAATGTTTGTTTACAATAAACTATCAAAATCAGACCATGTCCGATTCGCACTACAGAGGATCCTGCAAAACAGATTTTACTAATCTTTCCATTTGGTAGCGACATACCGACCTCAATAATTGCACAGTGGTTAAATCGAATCGCTAAGAGAATTTTCCTAGTACAAAAACCAACTTCACATTGACTACACAGAAAATCATGAGGGTGAATGCCAATGATCAGTCTCCAATTCCTTCCAAATCATTCATATCTACGGAAAGCCACTGATCAATAGAATCCACCAACATTTACTTCAGAAATTGATTGAAAAGGCCTGGCATTATCTTTAAAATTAGCTATCTTCGCGAGTATATTTGAAACGAAATACCCAGCCAATTTTATTGGATTCTCAGTTTTACACAGAGCAAAGTTAGAAAAATAATTTTACATGTAAGATGGTGTTTATAAAAAACAACAAGCACACCGCATATACATTCAAACGTTTCACCAACATGAAGTTTAAACCGACTGGCTACTAATGACACAGCTGAACAGAAATTTATCATTATCCATTCAAGCCCAAACACCATTTAGACTCGCTTCAACAAAAATTCGATTTGAATGGCATCAAGCTGAAAAAGGAAAGACGGCTGCCCAAACGGCATCACTACTATTGCTATCAGTAACAAAATCGTGCAATAATGTGAACGAACAACACAGCAATCCGACCACTCTGCACTGTTACCAAGAGGAAGAAGTTTCGTGCATGTAACCGCCAACAAAGCGAAAAATCTTTCAAAAATCAACTTATTAAATGAAGAATGATCGGATTTAAAATATCAGTCTGCCATATATTGAGAATTGCCCCTACACACAGAGAGACACATACGCATATGAACGGACGAATCAATCCGAAATAAACTATAAAGAGGAAATATAGGTAAACGGAAAATGAGATCTTTTTCCACCCTCTCAATCAAATGAAAACAGCAGATTTACACAAATGAAATATTGTAAAATTTTTCTGTTCTCGAAATATAACGGCCAATATCTACTTCGTTATTATATTTCTTTTCTCTTCCTAATAACAAATATACTGCGTATTATAAATTATATAAATAAATTTATACATATATATAAAAAAATATCCTTTTTTCTATATTTTAATTCATATTATATATATATACATATAAATATATATGAGGAAATTTTAAATTTGTCTCAGATATCTGGTTTAATATTGTGATCTTAATATAAAATAAGTGTTGCACGGTGTGGAATGTAGTTTAGTGGGTGTAAATGCGCATTATGTCCTAGAAAAACATATTTACTTTGAAAAAAATTGAGTAATATATCTAGTTGAAATTGTTTCCTATATCTGTCAATACACAGGATACAAGTCCAAATTCCGTAGAGTCGCATTTTGCGAGAATAAAAGTACGTTTAACTTGCGCCTACTTAATTGATAATGTCAAAGTTTCAATTGGACTTCTAAATGCCACGGCCCCGTTTGTACTTTTGGAATTTAACTTTCTAATTACATGTAGCAAATCATAACTAAGTGTTCACGTAATTATTTGTGACAAAATTGAATATTGGATCCCTTTATTGTTTGTTCTATCCCTTAATTAATAATTGGGCATATATATTAAAAAGGAAAACAATATTTATTTCTACATGCACATATTGTGATAAATGTTAAATAGGTAACATTTCATTCACAAATACCCAGAATTATTTTAAACCACCATAAATTTCATTCCTTTATTGTGTATTTAAAACAAAATGTTTGCTAATTAAATTGATAGTTATATTACTTTGTTAGTTTTGATATTATATCTTTTCTTAAGCTATGTTAACAAATATATATATATATATTCTTTTGGAATGTGAGCATTGATAAATTCATAGTACCATTTCCATTTGTAAAACAATTTATCAGACGCTAGAACCGTTTCTTTCTCATATTCTTGTCAAGTATCCATAAATGAACATCTGATTTCGAAGACCAAACGAAATTAAATAAAACTGTAAACATGGGCAGAGTGTAAAATAACGTAACTTATAATCAACTGCGTGCATCACCTCCAATTTAAACTTAATGCCTGAACATGGCTAACACCCTTCTGTTATAACATTATTATTTATCTTAAAATGTCTGAAGAACATATGTGTGAGGTTTCAACGATGTGTCGTGCAATTTCATACGTTTAAAACAGGCTTGTAGGTTGCAATGTTTTCTCATAAGTGTAATTAAGCATCTGGTCGATCGGCCTACGTAAGTTGGCTTATTAATCTGGACTAACCATCCTGTGAATGCTTGGAAAACACACACGAATTATTGGCAATTTATACTGAAATGGCACAAAACGGCAGTAATGCAAATACTATGCAGACCAAGTTGGTTTATGGCACATTTTTCTATTTAATTTAATATTTGCATCTTCCTTTTGTAGTGCTTTTAATAAAGATGGACATTCATCTTTCTCCGTCTCCGGTGTGAAACTGACTTTCTTCTGCATTTTGCTGAAACTTTGAATCAATGCTCGTGATTGCGATACGTTCTTATGGTCATGAAAAATATCATCCACGCACCCTATGCATTTAGCACATTTAAATATGTCACTCTTTACTGATGTTTCCTCCAGATGGCCCAGGAATATTTGAGTCAAAATTGGAGATAGTGGCTCCCAATTTCCACGCCATCAGTCTGTTTATAAATGCTTCCATTAAAGCAAAACTGAATATCTTTCCAGCATAATAAGTTAAGCTTGCGCATCGTGTGACATGGCAACGAAGATGGAGATTTTTATTGTTCTACCGCTTGGACTATAATGGCAATGGTTTCGTCAATTAGAACATTTGTAAAAAACGACGTACCAAAAAGTACACTGTAATCTTGATTGAACATAACTATGTTGAATTCTGGTCACAAAATAAAAAGAATCAGCAACCGAATGATTACCCAGTAGTTCGCGCAAAAGCATGTAAGATAGTTAATAAATTCAATAACAGAAGGGAGTTAGCCACAAACTAAGATTTATGAATAGGCGAAATGCAACCGGATTTAAGCAAGCAAAAGAAGCGTTTTCAGGCATGGAGCTTGTATTGCTGGAAGTGATGCAGGCAATTGATTGGTGGTTACCTTGATTCACACTCTCTCCATTTTTACACCTTTCTATTTGTTTGTCATTTCAATTTATAGATAAAGAGATGTGCACTTGTGGATACTTGAGAAGAATATGAGAAGGAGAGGCTTTCTATCGGAGAAAATTTAATTCCATTTTTGCACATTTTAATTGAAACATATATATATATATATATATATATATATATATATATATATATATATATATATATATATATTGGAGGAATAAGGCATAATTGATGCTTGATTAAATCTCAGTTAGAATTTACTTTTTTCGTAACTTCAGATTTACGCAAAAATATCAAGTTCTATATCTAGTGAATAGTGTGTAGCAATGAGACCCAATATAGGTAGCCATTTTACGCTTTTACTCAGTCTGAAGCAATTGGAATCTTTAAATTTTCAATTTGTTGGTAAGATTTTTGGACACATGAATCTTTTTCGTTTTTTATTTGCACATTTGTCGCTATTGCATTTTAAATGCTATTACATCAATCTAAGTTTGTAATAATGTGAAAAATCGCCGTTTAGGCAGCAAATTTTAATGAAATATACTTAATGATGATTATATTGTCGTGTTCACAATATTCAAATTTATAAAAGCAATGTGTTTGCATCTGTGCCTTAATGATATCAAGTTTTACTGATTCATCATTGTTCTGAAGCATTTGGTCAAATAACTAAGCGAAAATACAAATAAACAATCTAATAACGCATGTAAGATCATTTAACAACTATTTGTACGCACAGAGACTTGCATAGATTTGCCAAATTTGGCCATTGTAATATAAATAGGACTGGCGTTTGTCCATATAAATGAACATTTTGCAAAGCATAAAATTAATAAATATTAAAAATGTATGCACATTGCGGGTCCAGATACGTCAGGGTTCAGACAGATTGCTCTGAATCAAACCACAATTTGTTAATAAAAATGAGATATCAATTTTTTTTAAATCATTGAATTGGAGTTGGATTGCATTTGATAAATTAATCTATTATAAAGCTATCCAAGGTTAAAGAAAATAGATATATTAATTATGAAGTTACAATAAACGACGAAATACCCATTTATTATATTAATATTGATACCGAAGTTTCATTATCTTTAACATTAATCACGTTTGCGATCTTGATATAAAAATATTACTTATTATGTACATACATTTGTCAGTATAAACCAAGCATTGTATAGTGTAGAAAAGGTAATTCATGCAGTAGACCTGTTTCGTCATTATTGGGACCTCATCACGTACTTGGGCACGTCTGCTTCGTAATCTGGTGCTCTAACCACTGAGCGGCAGGGTGGCTCGGTTTTGAGAACCACATATTACCAACTTGACATGCCCATGTTCGAGCCCTGTCCGTGGGAAATTCTAGACTGTAAACTGGATGAAATGCCTTTTCTACATTATGCTGTGCTCGGTTTATAACGAAAAATATATGTACATAATGGGTCAGTGGTTTGTATAATGATCACAATATACATTTCATTATATAAAGGTTGCAGCAGCTACATGAATTTATACGTAGCGCTTAAATATGAAATGGAATCAAGCCGTTCTAAAGTGATGGATATATATATACACATATACCATATAAATATACCAAGCTGTGCACTTATTTTCAACAGACAAGAACAGCTATTGCTAAACTGACTAGACGAATTTTGTTGTCGCCCGTATGGAAAGCAAACCAAATTCAAAAATTGGCACCGATAAAGTTGAATTTTAAGAATGACTGTAGTCTTATTTTCAATTAAGACGCCTTCTCTCAGTCCGTGCAGAACAGTCGTAATGCACTGTAACGACAGAAATTAGAGGCCGACATATTGCGTAAATTAAATTCAGTTTTATTTACGTTGCACCAATGAGAAAAAAGCGAAACTTGCCGTTTAACCAATAGTGTGCAAGTAGACATATATTACTATGGCATGCTATTTAAGCACGGCAATTTACCATGCAAGTCAGTTGTCGCATTTGCATTCTGCTTTGCGTTACGCGTGTGCGTTCTGTCGGCTGTCAATACCTACGCTGGTGATTTGATAGTTTCACCAACAATTGGCTACATCCGTGACTCATCTTGTTGCGGTACAACCAGTGAGACGAGCCAATTAGTTGCAGAACCTGACCGACGTTATCCACATCGTGATTACAACTCGACAACGGGAGCAACAACAACCAGAGTCCACCCAAGGCTCTAGGACATCTTCACACTCTGAATAATTCAGGAGAACGCACGACCAGGCCCTCTTAAGGGTCCCCTATCAGTAACAAATCTATATTCAGAGCACCTTAACCGAGTTTGTAACGTCGTACGGCATTTACTTGAAGCCGGGGCGTTTACAAAATTGGCGACCGCGCCAGGATATTGATTATTGTTCTGATTTTTTTGGTATAAATAAAATTGACTTCCTTTTTCATTTATTTGGGATAAAAATAGATTAACATTTGCGTTTTCTTTACCCTAATCGTGGTCTTCTGGGAATTTTGTTGGGTATATATTCGTGGATTTGTGTTGAATTTCTTTTGGGGGATATATAATAATAATACAATGGCATCAAAGGCCAACGGGGCCTCTGTTCATCTTTTCTGCGTACAAAACGGTACCGTACGTACTCGACAGGCTGAATTGCGGATAATTTCAATTTTTGGAAGCAGTCACTGTGACCTGCTTTTGTTCTGCGCTCATACACCTGTGGAAGATTTTTGTGGGTAAGCGTTTCGTTAAAGTATATTTATATATTTTCATATTGCTTATAAATTTATGCTTTTAAGATCCCGTAAGATTGTTAGAATGTCAGGTCCAATTTTAGATATTGATGTTCCTGTTTGGGATGGAGATAGTGAACTATTCTTTATGCGCGTAGACTCCGCTTTCTCCCCGTTTCCTGATTATGACAGTCATCAAAACTGTCGAAGGTTTTTGCTAAACTACCTTCTGAATTGCAGCGACGGATTTATCCTAAGCTTGAGGCCATTAGGAAGCTACCTAATCCCATTTTGGGTCTACAAAACGAAGTAGAATCCTTGCTTGGGCCCACAGAGACCGAGCAGATAATAAACAAATTTGCGCAGTTAGACATGCAAAACCTTGGCCCCATCGAAATACTGAGGGAATTACGGAAACGTTGGCATAAAACCAACATTTCTTATCATGAGGCTCAGGTTGTTTTTATTAACAATCTTCCACAAACATTAAAACTCTTTGCCAGACAGCTCCCCAACACTCTCTCTATAGATTACTTATCTGAGAGATGTGAGTTAGAATATAGGGTGTTGTAAACCAAAGTGAATCCATCATCCTTTTCTTCACCCCCGCAAGATGATAGACTCTCCTCTTTAGAGAGGACAGTGGCGAACATGGCCAAAGTTCTAGAAGGATTGGCCATTACCAAATCCGAGATAAATCAAGTGAATGCTCGACCAAAATTCGTTTCCAAGTCAAATTATAATGGTAGGCGGCGATCGAGATCTCCGCAATCCTTTAATAAATATGCCCCAAAGAACTGGTGTTTTAACTACGAGAAGTTATTTTATTCATTCCAAGTCTGTCTTTGTTGTTCCGAAGAATTTCCGAATGAGTGCCAATTTCCACAGCTGACGGAAAGGACAACAGACCGCAGGCACAAGGGTGCATCAGTATCGGGAAACGTCTGGCGCAGGAAGTAGAAGACCGTACTTTCTGCACATCAACGGCATCAACGGCGCCACAGGGAAGAAGCCAACTACAATCCGACATCCCTGTCGACTCTTTTCGTCCACGCCGAATTTTTCACATAGAGAACCAAACAGACAATGCCGGTCGCAATCACCAGCCTACTTGTTTGCATGACCCGGCCAAACAGCCAAACGAACTTCTGCACCTTCTTGATTTCAAAACTGGCGAAGAGTTCATCGTAGACACAGGTGCGGCAGTCTCAGTTCTCAAAGGTGATTCAATGGCCGAGATGTCGCTAGGCGTTCTTCTCGCAACAGCTACAGGCGAGCCCATACCAACTTATGGCTGCCAATACCGCACACTCAACATAGGTCTACGACGTGAATTTTCCCACAACTTCATCATTGACAAGGTCTCACATAATATAATAGGCCTTGATTTCCTTCTAAAATTTCGGCTCATTGTTGATCTTGCCAATCAAAAGATCATCGACCCCTCCACCGGACTTGAACAAAGCTTTTGGACACTTGCCTCCGAGCGTTTTGAGTTACAGGTCATTCAGCCAACCCCAGTGCATCATTCAGCAGAGATATCAGCAGCTCTTCGAAAATACAAATCGCTTTTCGATCTTAACAAGTCAGAGCTGCGAGTCTCCAACACGATGCATCATATCGTCACAGAAGGACAACCTATTGCACTCAAGAAGCGACCACTGGCTCCTGCTAAGCTGAAAGCTGCCCAAGAAGAATTCTCAAGGCTTTTGGAAGAGGGAATCATCAGACCATCGGAAAGTTCATGGGCGTCACCACTGCACTTAGTCTCTAAATCAAACGGATCGTACAGAGCCTGTGGAGACTACCGTAAGCTAAATTCAGTGACAAAATCTGATGCATATCCTATTCCAAATATCAACACTTTACTTGAAAAACTCAACGGCAGCAATTTCTTCTCAGTGATTGACCTCAGACAAGCGTACCATCACATACCGGTAGCACCAGAGGATATCGAGAAAACTGCAGTCATCACTCCATTTGGCCTTTTTGAATATCTTTACATGCCTTTTGGACTTAAGTGTGCTACTCAGACATTTCAAAGATTCATGGACAACATACTTCGCGACGACTCTGCTTATTGTATGTCATATCTCGATGACATTATGGTATTTAGTCCAGATCTAGAATCTCATGCAAAGCATCTACGAAATGTCCTCTCACGCTTATCCAACCACGGACTCAAGATCAACTGTGACAAGACGCAGATTGCAACTACATTCGTGGACTTCTTAGGGCATCGTATCACGGCCCACGGTATTCAACCGTTGCCGTCAAATACGAACTCAATCAAGAATATCAAGTCACCAAGGACTGTTAGCGAGTTCAGAAAATCCTGGGAGTACTAAACTAAGTTCCTTGCGGGCCTTTCAAAACAACTTTATCCTTTGTGCAGGCACCTGCGCAACCAAAAAGGACTTAGCAAGAACTCCATCATTGCTTGGTCATCCAAAGACGAGGAATTACTTCGACTTGCCATCAACTCGTTAGCAAATTCCACAATGCTAACACAACCAGATTTTGAAAAGCCATTTCTACTCACGACAGATGCTTCTGAATTCGCTATTGGAGCCACGTTGGAACAAGAGATCAACGGAGTTCGGAAGCCTATCAGTTTCTACTCGCGTACTCTCCAACCAGTAGAAACGAGGTACGACACTTTCGGCCGAGAACTTCTCGCCATCCACGACGCAGTGCGCCATTTTATCAGCATCATTGGCAGTAGCAGATTTGTTGTTTTTACAGATCATGCACCACTAGTTAGCGCACTTCGAAACGCAACTTCATCTATCGCCAAGTACCCTGCCAGAGTGAAAAGACAGCTTTCTCGTCTAAGCGAATGGCAATTTGACGTCTTTCACGTCAAGGGCAAACAGAACTTCATTGCAGATGCCTTGTCTAGGCCAGACGTCTCTCTACAACCACCTTCGCCGTCACCATTCACTGTCAACTCCGTGGCACTCAGTGAACCTGCACTAACGCCAACTCTCCTGCGAACTGAACAACGCGATGACATTCACATTCAAAGATCAATAGCCCGTCACCCAACCAAGTTCATATGCCGTCTGTGGGAAGGCTTACCAATTGTTTACTTCACGGGTACGCAGCCCAACAAGCCAGTTCTGCCGACCAGCCTTCAGAGAATTTTTCCATTCAATTCACTCAATTTCTTACCCAGGAAGCCAAGCGACTGTCCGACTTCTTACAGATCGTTTCTGGGGTCACAGACTTAGGCAGAATGTTAAACGATGGGTCTCAGAGTGTGCAATTTGTCAGAAAAACAAGATCACACGACACACTCGTTCTAGGTTGCAACATTTTCGGTCTACTTCTCGCCTAGCCATCGTCCACATCGACATAGTTCATCTGGCAAAGGTTCAAGGTTTCAGCTACCTTCTAACTATGATCGATAGATTTACACGGTGGCCTGCGGCATTACCTCTTGGCACCATTTCTGCAGACGAAGTAACTAACTGTTTTATCTCTGCATGGATATCCAATTATGGTGTTCCCAATGAGGTCATCACGGACAGAGGCACTTGCTTCTCATCTGATCGTTTCAAAACCACCTTGCGGTACATGGGATGCATCTTACGCCAGACGACTGCCTACCATCCCCAAGATAATGGTATGGTAGAGAGAATGCATAGGGAACTCAAAGCTGCTTTAGCATCCTCGTCCATTAATGGCAACTGGGTCGATGCACTACCTTTAGTTCTGCTTGCCATGCGTTCCCGTACTCGTGAATCCATTAAAACATCTGCGTCACAACTCTTGTATGGCATGGATCTACGCCTGCCTAGTCAGCTCCCACGTCTTCTTCCGGCACAAGATGACCCACAAGACGAAGCTACCCGCCTTCGACTTCATTTCGGTAACATGTCCGAACAGCAGCCGAGACATACGCCTCGTCCAGTCTTCGTTCACCCACAGCTCCACAGCTGCAAGAGAGTACTCGTTCGCAACAATAATGCTGTTGCACCACTACAACCAAAGTGTCGCGGTCCTTACCCGATTTTACTCAGACAGCCAAAATACTTCAGCATTATGCAAGGCGCTACACCGTCATCAGTAAGTATAGACAGATTGAAACCGTTTATCGAACCACCTGATCCTGAGAGAGTTCAAACTTCTACACACGTCTCAGGCTCCGTCTGCCCACAATCTCAATGTCCTGCTTTGTATAACGTGTAATTGATTTTTTTAAACATTAAAATTAACTATTAAAATTTTTTAAACCTTACGTTATTTTTCGTATTTGTCTCACGTGGCATAACCAGCTGTACTTAGCTAACAATTGTGTAGCATTTTTGAACAGTTCTTTGGTATTATGTCATCTCTCAGGCAATGTTTGTGTACATATTTTTATGCAGTTACCTTTGATTTTAAGGTATATATTTTTACATTATAATGTATTTCTCACACATGACATCACACAGCCTATTTTGGTATGACCAGCTACTTAGAGCTAACGCTTTCGTGTAGCAACTCTAAGTAGAGATCAGCTTCATATCATGGTAGAGGCCACTTTCAATGCATATCTCAACTTCATCAATTGCACAAAGACCACTCTACAAATGTCATGACCACAACGTCGAGCACTCTAGCTCCTTTGGTCGTATACAAATACATTGACAACGATCCAACCTGATTAGGTTTTAACTTAAACCTGGCAAATTCAGAGGCGATTTACCTCGAAATCTTCACGCTGCGGCTCCCAAAACTTACACTGCTCTATTTTGCCTCACGTGCTATGACCGACCACTAGAGCTAACAATTTGTGTAGCAATTCCTAGTGGTTACCTGGCATCATATCATTGTTGAAGCAACCAACAAGCATATTTAAGCCCAGCATTTATGGTTCATCATATTTTTGCTTAACTCTTTTCGAACTCTGTCATACATTTCTTATCTAGCCTCGCAGAGAGGAATTCTTTTTCTTTTTTCAGAAAGGAAAGTGTTGTAACGACACAAATTAATGGCCGACATATTGCGTAAATTAAATTCAATTTTATTTACGTTGCACCAATGAGAAAAAAGCGAAACTTGCCGTTTAACCAATAGTGTGCAAGTAGACATATATTACTATGACATGCTATTTAAGCACGGCAATTTACCATGCAAGTTAGTTGTCGCATTTGCATTCTGCTTTGCGTTACGCGTGTGCGTTCTATCGGCTGTCAATACCTACGCTGGTGATTTGATAGTTTCACCAACAATTGGCTACATCCGTGACTCATCTTGTTGCGGTACAACCAGCGAGACGAGCCAATTAATTGCAGAACCTGAACGACGTTATCCACATCGTGATAACAACTCGACAACGGGAGCAACAAGAACCAGATTCCACCCAAGGCTCTAGGACATCTTTACACTCTGAATAATTCAGGAGAACGCATGACCAGGCCCTCTTAAGGGCCCCCGTATCAATAACAAATATATATTCAGAGCACCTTAACCGAGTTTGTAACGTCGTACGGCATTTACTTGAAGCCGGGGCGTTTACAGCACAAATAGGAATGAATAATGCGTGGAATATACCATAAATGTAAGCCGAATTCAGGTTTTTCAATTAATTATGCAAAAGTTCAAACGACGGTGCGCCGAATTTTGTTCATTGGCTATCACATCCAGAAGTATAATACTGTCAACCATTTTAATTTTTTTTGCATTTAAAAGAATGATAATTGTAAACTGGATTTATGGAAATTACCTGATGTGGATTGTAGCTATTATAGGTTGAATTCCGTTTGATTTGTTCCTTTATGATATTTCAGTGGCTTTGGCGGTAGCCATCTTCCGTCCACACATCAACTCAGATTTAAAAGAAATTATATATATATATATATATATATATATATATATATATAAAGGCACAGACTCAGAAACAAATGTAGACGTTCGACTCGCCTTCATGGCAAATTCAAGACAATTCATGAAGAGATACAAATAAGGACAAAACCGGTCTGCTGAATGAATTTCATTTCTACTTTAGGAAATGCTTATTTATACTAGCAAATATATGCATATAATGAGACTGTTATTTACATCATGATCGCAAACTTTATTCAATTAATTTCTATCACCGCTCGCCCAACCAATATTCGTTATAATCGTTTACATGACTGATTTGTTAAATTGACATGTTGAATGAAAGTTACTCATTTATTATAATCAAGGTTGCTGACTTGATATAAACACCTGATCCATTAAGTACTTACATATGCCAGTATAAACTAAGAATTGTATAGTGTAGAATAGGCAATTCATCCAGTAGACCGGCTTCGACCTTAATGGGAAATCATCATATACTGGCCAGAATTTGCCGCGTACAGGGCTCGCCAGTACATGATGAGTTCCTAATAAGTTCGAAGCCGGTCTAGTGGATGAATTGAGTTCTACGCTGTAAAACTCTTAGTTTATTCTGCTATTTGTAAGTAGTTAATAGGTCAGGTGCTTATATCAAGATCACAAACTTGATTATAATAAATGTTATCACCGCCCGCGCAACCAATGTTCGTTTAATTATATAAATGTTTATTTCATTACCACTTCCGCATGTAGTGTGGTGTCTGTTCTGTAATAACAGATTTGGGATGGTTAGTTGGAACTTTGGGTCTAAATGGATGCCATATGAGCTCCACCTATAGGAAAAATAGACTAACCATGTTACATTATTTAGTATATAGCTGAAAATTGTGTGTGGTGTAGTGTGCAGCAGGGTGGCTCTGTGGTTAGAGCACCAGATCCCGAATCAGATGCGCCCAAGGTTCGAGCCCTGTCCGCGGCAAATTCTGGCCAGTACTGGATGAGTTCCCAATAAGGACGAAACCGGTCTATTAGATGAATTACCTTTTCTACACTATACAATTCTTAGTTTATACTGACATATTTAAGTAATTAATGGGTCAAGTGCTTATATAAAGAATGCAACCTTGATTATAATAATTGTTATCACCGCCCGCGCAAATAATCGATGTTTAAATTACTCAGTTGCTGGTGAGCTGAATGGAGGCATTTGTTAAAGGCACAGATTATCATATGTGTAGACGGCCAATTTAATTCAAAGCAATATGTTCGAGAGAAAAGCATTTTGTTTCTACAAGATTTGTCGATATGCTGCGCATGCTTTAGCATAGTTTTACTGTTAAAAAAATGATGATAACATCATTCGTTGGTCTTGACAGCAGTTTAATTTAACGTTAATGTCAAGTTTTTTACCAATCAGTCGGAAAAATGTCGTATTGCATAATTTTCATTTCCTGAAGAAGGACGAAACAATGGCCAGGGGTATGCTAAAGCATTTTAGCTAAGGCTCTCTGAATAACATTTGTATGTATGTGGCAATACGCCCATGCAATTACCAGGTTAAAATATTACTTAATAGTCAAGCTCTTTCGTCTTTTATCTAAATCGAGATTGCGAGCTTCGCATAAACATCAATCCTATCATATATGCGTTTTCCAGTATAAATTAAACATTGCATCAAGTACTAAAGGCAATTAATCCAGTAGACCTGTTTTGTCCTTATTGGGAACTCTTTAAGTACTGTCCAGAATGTTGCCGCGGTCAAATCTCGAACCGTAAAGCTAACCAAAAGCTAAAGTTTGTAAACAACTGAAAATTCTGTGAAACATGCGGCAGGGTGGCACAATGGATAGAGTCACATACTCCGAAGCACACGTGTTCAAGTTCAAGCCCTGTCCGCAGCAAATTGTGGTCAGTACTTAAAGATTGTGCAATATCGACGAAACCGATCTCCTGGATGAATTGGCTTGGCTACCTTATACCATGCCTATTTGTTTCTGCCAAAAAATTATAATAGGACTGGTGTTTATATCAAATTCGCAACCTTGATTTAAATAAATGTTATCGCCACATGCACAATTAGTGATTACTTAATTATATAAAGCTTTCAGCATTAGTTCAAACGATTCTATCCTAATTGGTTAAATCAAGTTTGCGAGATTGAATTAAATACCAATCCAACTGAATACAACCAGTCATTGAACAACAAAAACTACCAGCTAAACTATCGTCAGTTCCACGTACTGACGGGTTTCGACCATTTTGATCATTATGAGAGCACTAAGTTATCAATGAGAAATATACACTCGTAAATCTACAAGAAAATTGAACTTATATCCAAATAATCAATAAATAATTTGCGAGCTTAGAAATAGAATAGCTGAAACACTTATGTTAGATATTTAATCCTGGTAATCACGGTTCATAGTTTGCGCCGGTATAGATGTCTAACACTTATTCAGATATATTTCAAATTACCTTGTGTCTAACCATTTGTGTGCGTGTGGGATAAGCTTTGATGAAGAATATCAAGATGTGAATACGAAACGTCAGTAAGCCATGTAATTCTATCAAACAATATAAACCCATTCAAATAGTACATTATTTTGCATATTTCTTGGATGTTATTTCGGTCGAAATTACCGATTGTCCTTTTCACAAATTGCACGCCTTTCAAACCAATAATTCTACAATAAACTGACTCAATGTTTGAGTATGAATTCGTTTATCCATTTATGTATGTTCAGATTCATGTCTATAAATATAAAACTTAATTGCTCTTTTATTAAACTGTTTGCGTGATCGTTTGCCAAATTATATGCATACGCCTTGGATGTGACCTTCTTCTTTGTTTAAATTAACTATTTATCTTTTATAAGTGAGTAAGACTAGCATTTCTGAATATTAATCGTTGACACAAGTTTGACAAATAGGTTACAAATCATAGATTAACCTTTAAATTGGAAGGCATATATTTATTGTAAGCGATAAAGAATTTCATGACATAAAATTATGCATGCAGGCGATTATATGTGTTTGTATTTAATTTCGTAAAACTAAAGTTTGTTTAAACACCAATATTAATATACAGAGTGGATAAATGAATTCTCATTTGGATACTGTGCCAATTTGTGCTGGAGGAGCGTGGGTAGTGATAAAGATATCCGGTATGGTTGGTCGAAAAATATTTGAAGAGATATGCAGAATTGCTTGTTTTACTTTTCTGAAATCGTTTGATGCACGATTTGAAGCGCAGCAAGTTTTAGAAAAAGTGGTTTTCATCTAAATGCATTTGGCAAAATATAGCCGACTTTCGCACAATTACAAAAGTCGACAATTCTTAAAGATTTACCTTCAAAAGCTGCGCAAGCTTTAAAAGCACACTAATTACAGAGAACAAAAGCACGTGAGATTTTGTGCCTAACAAAATACATACATCATTTTCATCTACCTAAACAGGAAATTTTCGAATGACACTTAAGAGTTGTTCGCAATTCCCACTGTTGTCAAAGCATATAAGTTTTTTGACAGCATATAATTTAAGTTATGATAAAACTGAAAGATAAACGCAAAATATTTGGGAAAACATTGGACAAAATATTTAAACATTAGGAATAGTAAATAGCTTTGGATGCCAGTTATGCAATTCGAAGGAGAGTATAAAATATTTTGAAAGGCTTAATGCACATGTCGACTAAGTACACTGAATGGAAAAAAATTGTTTGCTATTTTAATGAGGCAATCGTATGATTGCTGGCACACTTGTACTAGTATAACAATTAAGATATGAGAAATATTGTCGTATTCGGTTTTTGTTAATCATAAATAAATATTTTCAGAGAACGACAATTAAGTCCAATTATTATTTTTTAACAACTATGAAAATGATGTTAAAAAAGGGATACATACTGCAATGGTCCACTATTTATAATGTTTATGTTGAAAATGTTTCAACCCTGAAACATAGGGGTTCAGTGATGAGAGCAACAGTTTCCGCAAAATATGTACTAGGGTTCGAACTCTGTTCGCTGTAAATTTTGGGTAATACGGGAGGATTTCCTAATAAAGACGGAAACGGTCTACTGGATGAATTGCCTTGTCTGTATTTACAACAATTAGTTTATATTGACAAATGTAAATATATAATGAGACATGTGCTAATTTCAAGATCGCAAACTTTATTTAAATAATTGAAACAGGGAAGCCTAAATTTAAAATGCTTACATAATTTTGTATACAAACTTAATCCCATGCAACTACTCTCAAATTTTGGTTCTGCCGTCAGTGTCTTAATGAAACCAAATTCTTGTCATAATACGTTACTGACGGCTGCTGGTTTAATACGCAAAATAGAAAATCTTTAACTAATGCATCAACATTCGAAAATATAAAATGCCTACACAAAGGATATTGTAAGTCTTATTTATGTGATGGCAAATTAATAATTCTAATACCTGCTCTAAAGTCATTTATATCATTTGCAGAACTACATGTTTGAATTTTTTACCACCTTATTTATCAAACAACTGTAAACGCCCCGGCTGTAAGTAAATTCCGTGCGACTTTTACAAGAAGAAGCGAAAGCTGGAAATTATCTGTGAACAGTCACTGTGGGTGGTATTTATCAGGGCCGGAAAAGCGCTCACCGGCAAATACCGTGAAAGTTAAGTAGTGTTGAGGGGTCTAGTTGGTGTGGATGCCCAGGAATAAGTAGAGTCGTTAAAACTGGTGAGGTGAGTAGCTGTTGGAAGGCTCAGAATTGTCTTCTTGAAGATCGGCGGCAACACCGTGGTGGCTGGCACAAGTAAACAATCTGATTAATAGATAATCGATTACGCATGACCAGTTTTGTAGCAACAAGAAGATTGACGTGACTGATGTGTAAGCGACGAGATGACACAGTGCGGTAAGCGCAAGTCTAGAAGTCGGCATAGGTAGAAAGTCAAGTAGAAAGAGCGACATCAAGCACCTTTGACGTGCAGAGCAAAATATTCAAGTGTGTGACGTGGCAATTTCAGCGTGCGTGTAAACCTGTGCAGTAGCAAGATCGCACACCATTGTTTCACGTCAAGTTTCGCTTGTTTTAATTAGTATTGAAAATTGAATTTTATTTTTGCAATATTTCGGCGAATTAATCTTAGCCGTTATACAACCAATTGTAATTTAATTACTATGTCGGTTTGTGGTGTCGAATTTTCCGTTTTGTGTCACTAAGCGCACATCTAAACGAAGACAGTCGGCTGAACGTAACAACGGGACAAGTTATTTCTGTCAGGTTTAGAAAACTATTTCGACGGGAAAATGAATAGCTGCTTAAAACACACACAACTACCGAATAAGTCCAAATCTTCAAATAGAATAAAATGTCATAATCTGTTCGACAAGTCCTGTGTTTCTTTCTTAGCACGAATAAATTTACTATTGAATACATTGTCCCAGATTACGCCATTCTGTTGAAATTGTCTCATTTCAATACAACCTATCGGCAAACAACTGTTTGACTTAAATTGACAGGCGTTTCATTTGTCTCTTGCATATTTTCATGTCATTTTTTGTTTAGTTAAAGATGCATGCGCGAAACCCAATTTATTTTTCGCACACCAGATTGACAAGGAAGCCGATAAGCGTGAATGCAATCTGAATTTGAATGACTGACTACAGATCCAATGCCAATTTGGTGGAAGATTGAAGTCTAGCTTTGCTTCTTTCGCTAGTAAAAACTCGTTTTACGTTGGATTTTATCAGAAATTGGTAGGTTGCCTAATAGGCGATAGATGAATCAGACTGAAATCATTTTTAAAACACTTTTTGCTTCTTGACCGTCTTGATACAACTGCAATATCCAAGGGAAAAATATTTACAACTGGCTTTATTAAAATGTGAAATTTTCGTTTAGTTTAAAATTGAACAATTATTGTTTGTGCCAATGGTGATGACAGATATTGATCTAAACATCAATCCTATTACTTACAATTTTGCAGTATATTATAAGCATAGTATAAGGTATAAATTATATATTTGTTATCACCACACGCGCAATCAACAACAGTTGAAATTTCAAAATCTTCATTTCAAAACCACTTCCATCAGTAGCCTGATGTTTATTCCTTTATGACAGATTTGAAGTGAGCAATTTGAGACTAGCGTCTGAATATGTCACATAGGCTCCACTTGAATTGAAGGCGAAATAAATTTTAAAAATTAATATATTTCAGAAAATGTTTGTGTAATGTAAGATAGGGTGGCGCAGTGAATAGATTCTCATACTCCGTAACGGTCATATCCAGGTTCGAGACCTGCCCTTGGCAAAATTGTAGATAATACTTGAAAATTTCCCAATAACAACGAAGTCGGTCTACTGGATCACTTGCCTTTGTTACCTGTTCGGATTAGTTTATATATAATTTTTACATCCACCCTGTACACTTGATATATAAAAATGGTGGTGGCCCGAATTAAAGCTACATTTTTTTTCTCAGATGACGCGATCAACAAGCCATCGGACCAAATGAAACTTAGTTGTTTACCTATTAGACTATAGTGGTGTAATATTTTTTTAAATAAATTTATAAATTATTATTTCTCAAAGGCCCTAGTCATAAGACATTTCTATTTTATAAGATGATGTTCTTTACATTTGCAATGTTAATCATAGATAGTTTTGGTGTCTCGTGTTGTGTAACTGAATATAGTTTTTCTAAAACTCTGCAACTTACAATTAATTAGTTTGTTTAATAGTTCATCTGAAGTAAGCCAACACAATGAAATCAATGTAGAAAATAATTTGAAAACCTGCGATTGATATGCATTACAATAATTTCCATTTTGGAGACATTTATTATATAATCTTATTGCGAATTTGGCCATCATTCTTTAATAAAGATGTTAAATTAAGCTTTTAACAATCGTTCTTCTCTAATAATTATCATGGTAGGTGCAAACCTGTCACTGTGTTAAATGCCTGAGGCATTGCTTATTTTTACAACTAATTAAAAATATGTGTCAATTTCCTTTGCAGACTGCAAAATTGACATAACTAATTTTGCTACAGCTGCTGTACACCTTTACTGCTATTCTAAATTTCGCTAAAATGCAAATTTTGTGGCACACACGTTTGTTTATTGATTAATATGGGCAAAATTAACACTACGAACTGCTACTACTAATACTTTGTATTATCATTGCATTAAATTGTTGCGAAAAGCCTGTATTAATCGATAATAATTCTTACCAACTTGACCTGGTTTATAAAATAGTTATGTATATTTTTTTTATTTCCTTCCTACATCGCTTCACATTCGAGGTCATGAACTTTGAGACATTAGTTAAAGTCCTTTGCAAGAGACAAAACTTAACGTACAGCCCAGCATCTATTTAGTAGTACATTTTTATGCATCCACGCGTCATTTCTTTGTTCAGTAAAGCATTTTAGTCGCATATTAGAAAAAAAATCTATTAATTCGCATAGAACTACCCGTGTGGTAATATTTTTTCGTTTTTTCGCAAAAGAAGAAGGAAAACGAAAAATTTTATTTTAACAACTTGAGTGGTAAAAATTAATTATACGGAAATATATTTACTTGGCTCGTTCTCGACTTAACACGTACAGCTAGAACACTTTTTTTGTTAAACAGGCTTTGGGAAAGTAAGTTTTCCTGTGTAATATAGACCAATAGAAATTAAGTCTTAATTTTCGAACAGCTTTTTAATGAAATCGCTAATAAGAACTTAAAATAGTCTCTAATAATCTAGGTAGCAAAATTTTGTCCTAAATTTTATTTGTGTGATGTGCAATAATAAGAATTTGCAGAATACAACGTAAATAACAGAAATTGATTTTTTAATTATTTATTTGATTTTTACTAATAAAATTATTTATTTATGTGTGTAACAAGGAAACAATTAATCTTATATGTTTATTAACTTTTATCTGTTCATTCTAAAGTGCATTTTTGTTGACCTTTAACATTTCACAGCACACACATTTAAAACTGCAACATAGTTATTGCTCACTACGTACTTGCGCGACATTTGTTGCAAGATAATACGTAATAAATGCGTTCAGTTAGTTTTGAAAACCTATTATTATCTGTCGTCTATGCGGATATTAGGCAATAGTTAAAATATTCAACTCCATGTTAAAGGTAGTGCTCGTAAAGAATCATTTCTGAAAACAGAAGCTAGCGGAATAACTTTTTCAGCAAATATATTCGGGCATTTAAATACGTTATGGATTTTGGGTTTCAGTTACAGTCTTCAAGAAATTCTAATAACTGAAGTGTCAAGATGCATTCAATTATTCAGGCGAACAAGCATATTTATTAAATGAAACTACGTATCTAATCTAATTTATCTTAGAATAGCATTTTAAGAAAAGGTGAAACATAAAACACATAGGGCTAAACGAAATCGCAATCTTATTTGCATAACCTGCCGATTCGTATCTCATTAAGGGCTAACAGAATAGATCCACTTGTGCTAATGATCTATTATTAAGACTAGAAAGCCTTCCTTTGTCCAGCTCTTGAAATAATTTTGTAATGCTATATTTTATCTCTGGAATGATTTTAGACTTCAATGATCCTATTATGCATATTATTAAAACAATACAATAGTTTCTTAGAGAAAGCATGGGGCGAATTCACTTGTTACTTCCAATGTGTTCCATTTATTCGGCTTATGTTTAATATTGATTTAAATGCCCAAATACGAACCGACAATATCAGGGATAATATTTGATCTGGTAATGTAAATCTGGTTTTGCTTTTGGTTTCGCTTACTGGTTAGAGTTTAAATAATTAAGCAAATTGTTTTAGGGCAGGATAGGAAAAATCTCTATCTTTATACGTTCTAAAACCCATGTTATCTAATTGTCCCAAACATAGGTATGCTGAAATCGGGATCGACTGGCGTGAGTTTATCAGATAAAGAAAAAGAAAAAAATCACATTTGTAATAAAGCTACGAAAATTTTCGCCGTATGTAATTTTACCATGACTATTTAACGTGTTTAATCTACAAGCGCATGTGTAATAAACTATCTATAAATTGTTTAGGCCTACAGCATTAGATGCAGAAACAGAATCTCCTCGCCTTCCGACAAGGTTTTAAAACTGGCTTATTTGATCTACTTATTCAAGTCAGAGTTGAACGAATTTTGTGAACAATGATCACTTTTCACGCGTACCAGTGCTGTTTTTAACTCTTGGAATGTTTGAAATGCAACGGCCTTTAGAAAGTTTACCATGAAATAAAAGGCTTTAGGCAAATGATGTTGAAGAAAAATGTGCGCTCGCTTAAATTCTTCTGTTTGCCATTTGATATTCTTGAATGTATCGCTAATGATTTTTGAGGATTAGTTAGACAGTGAAAGCGATCTAGGCCATCAGTAATGTTTCAAACTATTAAAATTAATGTACGTAATTTATTTGAAAACATTATTAATTTGCCAAATTTAAGTTCATTCACTATTCCATAATGTGGGCTTTGTTATTTATTTGAGCAGTCCATAATTGCGTAGTTAGCACACACATTTAATTTAATCTAGATTTAAGGTGTACAGAAATGCCTATTCTATTCGCCAACCATTAAAAACGTTCGCCAGACTTCTTGTGTTGAGAACTATTGCTGAGCTTTCAATTTATACATTAAGGGTGACGTATGACTCCGGACAATCAGCTTACTGATGTCCTCGAATGATGGCCAAAAAATTTGAATCTATTTCAATACGTACGACTGCGGAACACTTTGTTAATTCTTGCAGTTAGTTTTGCAATTCAATTTTTAAGAAATGGAAGACCGCAAAACTAACGATTAAAATAAAACTTAATTTACCAATAAGTATCATATTTAAAAAAAATATTTGTAGCTGTATGAAATATATTTTTATTTATTAATTAATCAATTTAAAAATAACAAACAACAATATTTTGTATTACACTTATCCTGAAAAAAGTAATAAATAACTTGTATAGCGGAAAATTGAACTAAGCTGGTCAAAGTGCATTCGTGAGTTGCATTTACTTATTTTAACCTCTACTAATTCATACAAACGACCACAACATGTTTAAAGTAAATGCTCAGTTTTGAAATAAAATATCAATACATCATCAATAAATAATTTTACACCAGCTTACATCTTGAAATTTATTTTAACTAAATGATATTTTTTTGAAATGCGAGCTTTATTAAAATTCATTGTACCCTTCCTATGTGCAAAAACAAAAAGAAATTTTATCAGATATAAGAAACATTTCTTTCGCATTGTCTTCTCAAATATCTACAAATGAACATATCTTTATATATAAATTGGAAAGCAAAACAGGATAGAAATATGTGAACATAGAGAGAGTGTGAAAAATAGAAACCAATCGAATTGCGTGCATCACATCCAGTTCAAGCTCAATGCTTGTACGTGCTTCTTCTTTTTGCATAAATCCGGCTGCCATTTGTTTATCCAAAAGGCTTCGTATGTGGCTAGCTCCCTTTTGTTTTTGCATTTATTAATTACTTTGAATGCTACGTCTGGTGAACATACGTGCGATGTTTCGATGATGTGTTGCGCAATAGCAGATGTGTATTCACCATTTGATTTAAAACAGGCGTTTAAATTGCAATGTTCTCTCATTCGAGTAATTAAATTGTTTAAATGTTTGCCGACTCATTTAATCAATCATTGATTGCGCAGATGGTGGTAAAAACTCTTCAAAAAAATTTTACGAGCTCAAAGTAAACACAAATCCAATTTCGTATTTTATCAGACATTTTCCGTTAAGTGTATAGAACAAGGACAATTTGCTCGGACTTATAAATTAAAATTAATTTAATATAACCTCTTTTAATTTTTGATAAAATATCTATAAAATGATAAATTTATATAATGCTGGTGTTTTAAGAACAGGTTTTTATATTTTAAAAGAAGTAATCTGATATTTTGACAAGTCGATGGGACAAATTGCTTGTGAACCTTATCAAGAACAATTAAACTCAGTTTTTTATAAACAAAAAAAAATAGTTAAACCAAAGTGTTACTGTACGATTTTCATTTTCTTGATGTACTTCAAATTCTATAAAATACTGCTTGACTTATCAGAACGTTTTGTGTCAATTTCTCATATAAGAAGTTTAAAAAGGTTAATTACGAAGAGCAAAACTTTAACTCAGAAGCTTATACAGAAACACGTCTAAAGTAAGGTCAAGTTGTTTCGCTAAATCTCATCTTGACAGAAATAATTGTGTTATGTATAGTTAATTTAGTATACTACAAAGGGATTTGGCTAGATTTAAATTTATCCAACATACGTGCAGACAGAAATGTACACACGCGGGCACGAAATATGTGTTGCATACCGTACTTATAATAAGGAAGCTTGTCATCAGAATGGCAAGCCTATCTAAGTTCATTTACTGAAAATGTTCGACTGCTCCACTGAAGATTATACAGTTGATTTATTGTTTACGGGGCAACAATATAACTGCACTAAACTTGCAAACAAGTTGAAGAAAACAGGCTAATTTGAAGCACTTGGTTATTCAAGAAGACGCGCTCTGTATAGGAGTTCTTTACTATTTTTTATGTTGAACACGTGTCTGTCAGTGTTAAACGCTGTTATCTAACGTCTTAAAGCTTGTAGGCATAGTTTCTTTTGAAATCTGCCGCTTCGATCTTAAGTTGATATGTACATATATGCGTGCATTATTCAGAATACGGGTTTTCATTCCAGCTTTTTCCTTTTGTGATTTATTTATTTCCAAAGAACCCACATTATACCTGGTTTTGAACGCTCATTTACTAGTAGAATGATTTAAAGACTGTATTAAGAAATAAGTATTTGAAATTAGAAACAGCTATGTTGCTTAATTGTGGCTTAATTTATGAATTCTTACTTCGAGAATCTATCTAACGATTTATAAAACATAAAAATTATAACCAAAATATCTAAACGCATATCAATGTTATTTCTATTGCCAAATTAGATCAAAATAACAAGTAAGTTAAACAAGCGATCTATTAGACAAGGTTTTGTTAAAACAATTAAACAATTATGAATTGCACAGGTAGTGGTAACACTTATTTAAATAAATTTTGTGAGCTCTAAATAAATACCATAGCGGAACTACAGTCAGTCGCACGTACTGACGCGTTTCGACCATCCATGGGCAGCATCAGAGCACGTCGGCAAACTGAAGAATTGTCCTCACCTCTAATAGTCTCACATACAATGTATTTGACTGGTAATGTCGGCTGCACAATTTTTACGCTTTCTAATATATGGATTGCCGTTTTATCCTCGCTAGTCAGTCTTCTGTCGTGCTCTGACGATAATCATGGAAGGTCGAAACGCGTCATTGAGTGTGACTGACAGTTGTTTTGCTAGTATGTATTAGGTAATGCGGACCTAGTAATAAATTAGTACAGTTGTGACCAGAAGGATAAACCAAAGGCAGCATGAACTGAAAGTATAATCTCATGCACATTCGTTTCGTGTTTATTGGCGACTCATCAGTAGGAGCCGGTATTAAGCCCTTTAACCAGTATATATTTGAGTGAAGAATGTGGGATAATAGAACGGTACAATCTCCTAGACGAATGTGTAAACCTGCAATAGTGAAGCTAACATCATATAGTCTACGACAATGCGACTTCAACGCTAACTCACGCTATAGAATATATTTACCGAGTCTGTAAAGGTTACTAACACTATGGCTATTGTGTTAGTAACCGATACCAACATTATTGTACCGAAAAGGTACGAGGTACTATCATTATGTTTTCCATGTCAGTACATGGTACAAACATGATGGATATCAAACTATGCTATAGTTCACCGACATTGAAACTTACAACTATTTTTGCAATGTTGTTCAACGGCTGGTTAAATATAATGCGAATGATGTTTACGTAAAACAGGCAAACCTGATTTGAAGTATTTTTTCTAATTATTAAAAAGACTGTCAAAATTAGACAAAACAGTTATCTAAGCAGTTACTCGTCACATCTAAATAATTCTATTCAATAGTTAGCCTGGCAGTTTCACTATTTAACTACTCAGATTTACACCTGCATATGTGCAGAGAAAAAAAAAGATCAGACTACTTGGTGAATACGGTGTAAAATTTTAAAATTACATAGAGGAATGCCTGCCTGGTAAATTAACATAATACTATTGTGTATACGTTTTCCTCTATGTTTGAGTTATGGGCTTTAAGTGTATATTTCGATGTTATTCTATGTATATTGACTTCGCTGGCAAAGGTTGCCATTAGCGATAAAAAGTATTTACTTTATTTGTTGATGAAATATTAATTTAATGTATAAATTTATGTGCTGAATAAGCGTTATAAACTGTTACTAAAGTTAGATATTTATTTCAGCCAAGAAATAACATATATTCAATATTGTATGAGGTGTTGCCCACCTAGTAACAAATTATTTCCAATACGATCAGAAGAATACACCAAATACAGTATGAATGGAAAGTATAATCTCATGCACATTCGTTTCGTGCCTACTGGCGACTCATCAGGATGCGCCGGTATTACGCCCTATACCCACTATATATTTGGGTAAAGAATGTAGGAAAATAAGACGATACAATCACCTTTACGAATGTCTCAACCTGCGGTGGTATAGTCTTCGACAATGCGACTTCAAAGCAATTTCTCTTTAAATAATATATATATATATATATATATATATATATATATATATATAAGATGTCTATAAAAGTTCCCAACACAATGGTCATTGTGTCAGTACCTGATGCCAACAATGTGGTACCGAAAAGTTACATAGTAACAACTATATGGTTACCGAGTCGGTACATGATAACAACACAATTGATTTCAATGTTAGCTACAGTTCACTTAAGTTAAGAAAACAAACTTTTACTGAACACCTGTTACTCCAGTAAATCCATACATTCTGGCCTTGATCGATATCATTTATCAAATTTTGCGGTAGTCATGACATCATTCAATTAAATATATAAAAGTTAGATACTTTTTGTAATAGGGAACTAATATAGGTACACATATGTATTAGGTGTTGCGCCCCAAGTAACATATTAGTTCAAATATGACCAAAAGGCTAAACCAAATTCAGCATGAACAGAAAGTATAATCTAGTGTTGGTATCCTTTACAGACTTGGTATATATATTATATATAGTGAACTGACTTTAAAGTCGCATTATTGAAGAATTGATATGACTTTATATAATGTTAGCTTCACTACTGCAGGTTTACGCATTCGTATAGGAGATTGTATCGTCCTATTATTCCACATTCTTCGACCAAATATATAGTGGATAAAGGACGTAATACCGGCTCCTACTAATGAGTCACCAGTCAGCACGAAACGAATGTGCACGAGATTATACATTGCGTTCATGCTGACTTTGGTTCATCCTTCTGGTTATATCTGAACTAATTTGTTGCTAGGTGTTCGATACCTAATACACAATTGTTATCAAACTATTTTGAATTTGAAATGTGAATTATACTCATTGTGTGTAATAATATTTTAAATAGTGCATTCAATGGCTGGGTCACCAAGTTGGGCGTAAGCATATAAATGCGTGGGAACAATTAAGTTATGCTTCTTATATCGTCATTTTGACTTTCAGGTAGGCATTATATTTGGAGTGCTTTCAATGAAACATTTTACTTTTCTAGGTTATAATTGTTTAGTGATGTGAGCATATAAATTAAACAAGCTTTTGTATCCAAGTATGTATTAGGTGTTACGAACCTAGTAACAAATTAGTTCAGTTATGACCAGAAGGATAAACCAAAGACAGCATGAACGGAAAGTATAATCTCATGCACATTCGTTTCGTGCTTACTGGCGACTCATCAATTGGAGCCGGTATTACGTCCTTTAACCACTATTCATTTGGTCAAGGAATGTGGGATAATAGGATGGTACAATCTCCTAGACGAATGTATAAACCTGCAATAGTGAAGCTAACATGATATAGTCCAGGACAATGCGACTTCAACGCTAACTCACGCTATAGAATATACTTACCGAGTCTGTAAAGGATACTAACAATATGGCTATTGTGTTTAGTGATGTGGGCATATAAATTAAACAAGCTTTTCTATAGGCAATACAATTTAACAATAATTGATTGCGCGGCTGGTGGTAACAAATTCTTTAAATCAAGTTTGCGAGCTTGAAGTAAACACCAATCCCATTGTATTTAACCAGTCGTCGAACAACATAACAAAACTACCGCCAGCTGCAACGCACTGACGCGTTTCGACCTTCCATGATCATCATCAGAGTACGACGGCAAACTGACTAGCGAGGATCAAACCACATTGAATATATATGGAAATCAAATTTAGATATGCGGCTCTCACCTCTAGCAGTCTCGCATACATTGAACTTGACTGGAAATGTCGGCTGAAAAATTTCTTTGCAGACATTTTCAGTCAAGTTCAATGTATGCGAGACTGCTAGAGGTGAGAGCCGCATATCTAAATTTGATTTCCATATATATTCAATGTGGTTTGATCCTCGATAGTCAGTTTGCCGTCGTACTCTGATGATGATCATGGAAGTCGAAACGCGTCAGTGCGTTGCAGCTGGCGGTAGTTTTGTTATGTTGTTCGACGACTGGTTAAATACAATGGGATTGGTGTTTACTTCAAGCTCGCAAACTTGATTTAAAGAATTTGTTACCACCACCCGCGCAATCAATTATTGTTAAATTGTATTGCCTATATATGTTTATGTGGCGAAAGCTGCAAACAGTTAATGTTCGTGACTGCATAGAAATTGTGCAGCCGACATTTCCAGTCAAGTTCAATGTATGCGAGACTGCTAGAGGTGAGAGCCGCATATCTAAATTTGATTTCCATATATATTCAATGTGGTTTGATCCTCGATAGTCAGTTTGCCGTCGTACTCTGATGATGATCATGGAAGGTCGAAACGCGTCAGTGCGTTGCAGCTGGCGGTAGTTTTGTTATGTTGTTCGACGACTGGTTAAATACAATGGGATTGGTGTTTACTTCAAGCTCGCAGACTTGATTTAAAGAAGCTTTTGTATCATTGTGTCTGAGTCCTAATATTGGAACCGTAGCTTGCATTTCTTACATTATTTATTAGAAGTGTGCTAGACGTGTAACCTCAACTTGGTTTACTTTGCTCGTAGCTGAATGAGATTAACCCATGATTTAGAAGGCGAACCATAAGGACAAGGCGACTAAACGAGAAAGAGCAACTTCGCATGGATTAGAAAGGTTTTCACCTACAGTATCATTCGTCAGTCTTGTATATAATTCTGACAATAAATTTTCTTGCGGACAGACTCGATTTAGATTAGTGATACTTTGCATTAGTTACAACCACTAAAAACCAATTCTTTAAATCAAGTTTGCAAGCTTGATATAAACACCAATCCCATTTTATTTAACCAGCCGTCGAACAACATATCAAAAGTACCCTCAGTCACAGGTACTGACGTGTTTCGATTTTTCATGCTCATCATCAGAGTACGACAGCAGACTGACCAGTGAGGATCTGACCGCAATGCCTCTATACATACACACACACACACACACACAATATATATATATATATATATATATATATATATATATATATATATAAAGCAAAATTTGACCTTTGGCTCGCACCTCTACTAGTTTCGCAAATATTGGACTTGACTGTAAATGTCGGCTGCACAATTTATATGCAACTTTCCAGTCAAAAATTCATTGTCTAATCAAAACACGAAATTATTGTGAACTTATCTCATTGAAGAATTTACTTATTCGATAAGATCGCTTTCGCGTTTGGTGGTGTCACATAAGTGCCACCTTACTTTGTTTTGGTCATTTTGATTTTAATTAATTAAGAAAATTTCGTCAAACATGACAAACATACTGGGTTCTGTTTAGATGACATTTCATAGAAATTGCATTGCCATTTCTCATTAATCTTCCTATATTATGATGATGATGAATTTTAATTTGTGCACGAAATTGAAGTAAGCAGTTTGAAATGTTTTGTTCAAAAAATCAAAATAACCAATTTATGCATGACGTGTCTAAATTCGTAGAATAGCATAAAAAAATAATTAAGTCCATTAAAAAAATAACAAGGACATTATATGTAGCTTTCCGTACATAGCTTTAATTGTTGTTTTTATTATGCTTAAAATAAATGAAAATTGTAATGTGGACAGTAATAAACCTAACGAAATATACACTGATGCTTACAATATTCTTAATAAATAGATGAATTTCATGAAAATGAGTTGAATGAAAATGGCAATTTAAAAAAATTAATTTTTATAAAGCTGCAAGCAATGATGGTGGCAACCATGAAAAACTAATAAATTGATTATAATTTTTATTTTTATTTTAGTAAAGTGGGAATAAATATTTTTAAAAAGAGAATAGTATTAGTAATATAGGCAACAGTGAAAGTAGCCGATGTCGAATTAAAAACGACAACATCGGTAGTAAAATTAAAATTAGCAGTAATATTGATTAAAGAAACAGCTGTTGTGATTAAAAGTAGATGTAATAGTATTTGTGGTATTATTTACAGTGCAAGTTATAGTATTGATGAATTAATAAAACTAGTTGTAGCAGTAGTAGTAGAATTATCAGTAGTTGAAATGTTAAAATTGGTACTATCATTAGTTTAAGTAGTAATGGAATTTTTTTCAGTTTTATAGACGTAAGTAGTAGTAATAGTCGTAGTAGTAATATAAGATTTATCAGCACAAGCATTGGTACTAATAGGGATAGTAGTAATAGTAGTAGTTGTGGTAATAGTAGTTATAGAAGTATCAGTAGAAATAATAGCAATGGAAATAAAACTGTTAACAATAATTTGAGTATTATTTAAATTAACATTGTTTGCGCGGACAGTGATAACAATTACCATAATCAAGGTTGCGAATTTGATCTAAACACCTGACCGTTTATGTGCATACATTTGTCAGTATATACTAAGAATTGTATATTGTTGAGAACTCATCGCGAACTCTCCAATATTTGCTCGTTCAGGGCTCGAACTTGGGCACGTCTGCTTTGAAATCTGATGCTCCAACTACTCAGCCGCAGACTACACAAAATTTTCATCTATGTACTAACTAATGATTTTTTTAGTGTTTCCATTAAGTGGAGCCTATATGGCATAACTTTAGGCCTAAAAATCAAACTAACCACCCGAAATCTTTCACTTTAGAACAGACACATTGCCACTTTGTTAGATTATATTGATTTCAAGTATAATTGCAGGATTTTATTATTTTGACTGTATCGACTAAAAATTGCATCAGGTAGCAAAGGCTAAGAGACAAACTTAGATCAAGACAGCAACCTTGATTATAGTTACATGAATAATAATAAAGTTAGAAACTGTTTTAATGCACTTAGTAACAATATTATTAGTTTATGTGTTACTATTAATAGTCGTATTTGATTTGTAGAGATAACATTGTAATTGTAATTGTAATTTGGCGTTAGTAATATCAAATACAGTTTTCGTGGTGATACAAGTATTATACCTAACAGTTTAAGTGGTAGACGTACCGCTATTATAATTAGTAAAACTAGGTTTAACAACATAAATAGAATGTGTTTATACTTTTAAATGTTAATACTAATATCCATAGTAGCATAAGTTATTATTTCAGTTGTAGCAGTTGAAGTATCCCTTTTAGTAGCAGCCCTAAATATTTAAATAAATATAGCAATAATAGAGGTAGAAGTATCATTAGTAATATTGGGTGTAGGAGTAGTAATATCAGTCGCTTAAGCAGTAATATTAACACTCGTATTAGTATAAGATTTTTTAGGATAAATATAAAAGTGGTAATATAGAAAGGTTCAATGAATTCTTGCATAATTCACTGTTCTTCAATTAATACTGATTCGAATGCTAATAGTTAAACAGAATAAAATACGAAAATAGATTTGTTTTCGCTATTTTTTATGCATTTTGACAGTGAAAGTATGCTCGTTTATCAAAAATGTATTTTTTTAAATATGCTGCTGTTTAATCTGCCTTTAAATGCACAAGATATGAAAGTAAATAAAATATACAACATATAATGTCAATGAATTACAATTTTAAATTGGAATAAAACATCTTGAACTTCAATAAAGTTATTGACAAACGTTAAATTCTTGCATTTATTTGTGCGAATAAGCAACACATCCACGGTTTAGATTTCAAACTACATATCATCAGTTTCCAAACTAACATCACTGCGATAATTAGTTGCATTGAATTTATTTTAATCAAATGCTCCCTTAACAGAAAAATGTTTGATTGGTGTAGCTTTAAATGTTCAATCAAAATTTAAACAATTTTATCGAAGTCCGCGAAGGTAAGTGGACTTAAAATTTCCAAACGTATTTCAATAACTAATGAAGAAGGCAACAAAGCCAATTTATTCCCGAATGTATTGCGGTCTGTATTTATTGCTTACTGCATAAATAATCCTATTTATTACAGTCATCCAGTTTGTGCTAATATATATCGCTATCTATTTACATAGAAAAACAAAATACAAAGCGGTACACGCATAAATAGTCCATTAATGTAAAAGTGTCACTATTCATACATGTATATCCACAAGTTTACGCACCTAAATAGTTATGTAAATACATACAGACCGCCACACATAATGGCACATACACATACCTCACGTGCATGTTTATACATATATCTTCATACAAATGTGTGGCACATGTAGATATTCATGCACATACATATAGACCTCCATTCACAAATGCACACACATACATACATTCAATTATGCATAAATACATACAAACATACATTTTTTATATGCACACATTGATACATGTATACATGCACGTATATATACATATATACACACATGCATACGTACATGCATACGTTCATACATAAACAAATACATATATACGTGTATACATGCATGTATAAATACATGCATATATACATACATATAAATATACATTCAAGTGTGCTGAAATAAATTTTTACCACACAGCGCTTAGGCTCCTACAATAAATTGAATAATATTGGGTAATATTAACTTTCTACAACAAAAAATGGTTCACTTTAATGATATCAAAGTATGGGCGAAATTCGTATATGCTCAAATATTCCATTTAAATTTCATTTAAAATTACTAAAGATTCGATTTATGAATTGAGAAAAACCCATGCAATAGAATCTAACCAATCCTAGAATGTTTTAAGATTTAAAAAGAAATCAAAATATATTCGCTAGCTACTATTAATTCCACTCCGCTATTAACTATTAAATAGGATTACCTGAAACGCTTTTATAGTGTAAAATTTTGATAACTGCTTAAAAAATTAAAGAAATTACAAGATGTGTAATTGTAATTTGTGTAATAAACAAAACAAGTCATTACTAGTTTTTATTCTTTTGCCATTGGAAAAGAATGAAGCGCGTACAAATCTGTTTACTGTTTTAAACTATAGATTTAAAATTAATTTAAATTAAAAGATTAAAACTCGATTTGTAATGGAAAGCAACCTGGGGACTCATACAAATATTTTCACGTACTTCATTGAAGCCATGACCTAGTGAAAGGAAAATATATTAATACAAGCTTTCCACATGTTTTATTGTTATCATTTTTGCCGAAGTGGTTTCGCTCCAATTTTAATACTCTTCTTTTTTCGAAAGAAGAGGAATCAAAAACTCGCACACATTATATTTGGTATTTCTTGATAGATGCTGGTCGCGGTTTTCAAAATCAGTGCTCGTTCTTTCAACAACAGAACAAATTTTACACCACCAACTAATACAATGTCGCACCAGTTATACCAGAATATCAGCTAACTTATTTATTTGCATTTAAAATTTAGCGAAGAAATGTCGATATGTGATATGATTTAAATTCACTGAAATATGCAATACTGTTAAATTCTTTAGCTGTCAGTGATTGCCTGATTGGCGATAACCGTTTGTTCACTCAATTTGGAAATAAATACAATTTTAATTTACAAACTAGTCACACGACAAACCAACACTGCCTTCCATTACACATAAAATGGTCAATCAACTTCCATTTGTTTACAGCTTTGGTTCAGATTCTACACACACACAGTGCCTTAAAAATCATAAGACAGTCTTTTGTCTGGCCAGAGAATGAACACAGAAAGTTGTGAAAATAACTGATTATATTTTCCGCAATGCGTATGATTAATAAAATGGAATTGTTCTATCGTTATGGTCGAAAAATTGATTACGCCAATTGCCATCATCACTTAGTATTCATTGATTACATAATAAATTAGCTGGGATAAATTAAACGAAATCTACAACAAAGTTGTTCTGGTGATGGAATATAAATTATTCTGCTGACAAATATGATGTGTACGTGAATATTATGATCGGGAATCGCATTTATGATCCAGTTACAAAATCCATTATAGTCGCTTTACAGCACAGTTTTCCGTCATGATATGATTTTAATAATTTTTTAGTTGAAACGAATCAGTACTTGTGATTGACGCCAATCTTCATTTTGTTTGTCTAGTTAAAATGATTACCTGTTTCTTGTGTTGCATTCTGAGTAGTTTGCATCCGCTGTCCACCTGAATTTGCCAGATATGTCAATCTCCGGGTACAGAGATCTTTTCCAATGGAGAGCACATCACACACGCAATTGACAATCAATATGTCAAGTGGAAAATCTTAGTTTACACTTTCCCATTTATAATAGTTGTTTTTATAAATATTTCTAGCGAAATCTAGAAGATAAGGCATATATCTGGCTGGTGCATGCCATTTTAAATCGTCGCAAAGCCAAAGTTACAGGAATTATTTATATTTGGTAAAGTTTAAGAACCATAGTTTGCACATGAGTACTCACTTTCTGCTTCAGACACACGTGTTATGGTAAATGAAACGCTTTTTCGACGGGATTCCGCATTCATCAGGCATGACTTTGGCGTTACTGAACCACTAGTGTTGCCACTTGAGCCTGTCGTACATGGCATTTCAGCGTAAACAGCCACATTGCCACTTGATGAACCACTGTATTTAGCCTGACTTGTGATTACTGCTTGTGAACTATCTGGAACATCTATGGAGAAACTTTTCATTCGCGCCGACAATGACGGTGCAACGTGGTGCCGATAGAAGTGACTCCCCGTCTTTGCACCTTTAATGTTGTAAAATCAAGACATAGTTATACTTAATTATATAAATGTTCATTTGAGCACCACTTCTCCGTGTAGTGTGGTGTTTGTTCAGTAATGCCAGATGAGGGCTGATTAGTTCGAACTTTGAGTCTAAATGGATGCCATATGAGCTCCACGTAAAGGAAAAGTAGACTAATCAAGTTACATTAGTTAGTTTATAACTGAAAATTGTGCGTTGTGCTATGTGAAGCAGGGTGGCACAGTGTTTGGAGCACCAGATTCCGAAGCAGACGTGACCAGGTTCGAGCCCTGTCCGCGGCAAATTGTGACTGGTACGTGATGAGATCCTAATGAGAACGAAACTAGACTACTTTGTGAATTGCCTTTTCTACACTATAAATTTTTTTAGTTTATACTGACATATGTAAGTAATTAATGGGTCAGGTGCTTATATCAAGATCGTAAGCTTGATTATAACAAAAGATATACAATTTTCTGCAAAAGTATACGTCTGATTATCAGTACAAATTCATTCATTAAAACGATATGCATTTCTTCAATTACATTTTAGATGAATCTAGTTAATAGTTTAAAAACTAAAAAGACCCACAAAAATTGCTAAGCAGCTAATCATAAATATTTCTCCTGGAGGCGATTATATAATATAGAGAAAGAGCAAATTTACTTGTCGTAACACGAATCTTATTGATTATATGTGACTAAATTTAATATAGAAAATGAACTGCCTTTGTCTTCCGCAGAACATGTTCGTAGCACAGGAGAAAAACGGCTCTCTCACTCTAAATTTTTGTCGAGCAAACAAAATTGCTTTCCTCATTGACTTATTTATAGAGCACTTTACGCAGCCTAAATTCTCTATAATTCTACGCTATATATCGTTTTAAAAACAGTTTAAATTTTGGAGTAAGTTGAACGCTTTAGCCTTTTAAATTGTTTACTTTTTATTTTTATCTATAAAAAACAAAAGATTTTCTTCTCCAATTACATTCACTAATAGAAAAGCATTCAAACTTAATAAAGTTTCATATTCACTTTAGTCAGAAACAAATTTCTATTGAATTATTGATACCATGTAAAGATATATTCTTTTGTTTTTCTACTTCCTTACAAGAATTGATTGAATTTAATCTAATTTAAGGTTAACTTAAATCCAAAAATTGTAAAATAATTAAGCCCTGTTCTTATTGAAGTTAAATTTTATCTACGCTTTTTAAGATATTCAGTCTTATTTACTAACCAGTACCAGTTAATTACGTCAATCATACCGATAAAAAGTAGACCACTATTATTTGTAGAACACGCCAAATTTCGGTTAATACGAATAACCCGATAAGATTTCAAGCGCTAAAGAATGAGACAAGCCCGCATAAACGAAGCCTAACGTAATGATTATAATTTATTCGTTAGTGCCTTTAAAAATAAGATAATGGACTTCCTTAATTTATAAATATACAAGTAATAAAATCAAATCCGAGGGAGGGAATGTTATCAATATAACTCCTACTAATTTCCAAGTCAATCATAGGTTGCGTGTTGTGACACTCCACAAAAAAATATTAGTTATAATTTTCTTAATTGGTCAAAATCTGTTGGTTCCGCCGAAGTTATACAACTTCCTGGGGTTTATTACCTTCACTTATTTGAAACTGATATTCCAAAGATTACGAAAATAATCATTCTCATTAATAATTTACATGATTTCAGCTGCACCGACATTGTGGAATAATCAGCGATATTAATATGAAATATGGACTTATAGACAGTAAAGAAAAGAACTAAAATAAAAACAGTTAATCAGTAATCGAACATTAAACAGGAAATCTATAATTAATATAAACACTTGACTCATTATGTACAAACATTTGTATACAAACTTTATGTTCATTTCAATACCACTTCCCCATGTAGTGGTGTTTGTTCTATAATGACAATTTTAGGATAATTAACTTAAAATTTTTGTCTAAATTAATGTCATATGGACTCTACCTAAAGGAAAGGCTAATCCAAAAATTAGTTGGTAGATAACTGGAAATTATGTAGTGATCGGCAAGGTGGCTCAGCGGTTAGAGTTACGGATTACGAAGCAGACGTGTCCAGGTTCGAGCACTTTATACGGCAAATTCTGGACAGTTGGTGATGATTTCCGAATAAGGGCGAAACCGGTCTACTGGATAAATTGCCTTTTTAACACCATATATTGCTTAGTTTACCTTGACATATGTATGTACATAAAGGGTCAGGTGTTTATATGAAGATCGCAACCTTGATTACGGCAATTTTTATCACCTACCGCGCAGCGAATTGACAAGGATTAAAAATTATAATCAATGCCGTAATACATTTCAAACGCTTTGCAGATGAGGAGAGGCAAAATTTTCAATTTTAACTAGCTATATAACATATAAAAGCAATGCCACATAATCGATCTAAGGCATTTCAGTTTTCAGCTGAAAAGATATCTGACGATCACTGAACCTAGCTGTCAATTCTAGCACCACAAGTTGCTCTAGCAGCGTTTAGATGACTGGGCCTCATATTCGGGCTTTCTAAATTGTATGCTACTTCAATTTTATCGTTGGTACAGTTTTTAAAAAATTGAACAGAGGGGCTGCCATAAAAATCAAAAGATTTACCACTTTAATTTCAAAGATTTGGATATAATAATGAATAAAATTCTTGGCATATATAGTTCTCAAATTTTATTTTTTACAAAATTAATTCAAAATAAACCATATAAAATAAACATATAATATTTAACAAGCAAGCGGGAAGGTCAACATAATAAACACAGTTAAATAATTTATACTGAATTAAGTATATAAGCCTTTCAGGCCACTTGAATGACAGAATTAATTCTTGAATTAATAGAAAATGTGCAACAACATATACATATAGTCCAAAATTCGAATCGGAAAACATAATTAAACCGGTTATAACACGTCTTTCGTGAGCAAACTTAAATAAAGCCGATGAAGTTACACCAGTCCAGCGATTCGACAGAACACTAAATTAAACGTTTTTAACTCAAATGACAACCTTTGCGATCTTAGTCGAAAAAATAAAAGCAAATAGAAGTATATACTTAAAGTTCAATGGTTTAGAATACGTAACCAAACACGTGAACGTGATGAAGCTAATAAATCAGGCAGTAAGTCTGCCATGTGTCAGCTCTGCGATGCACTCTTTTAGGAGACAATCATCGCCGACTGGATGTGCTACCACAATATGCACGGATATGGCAGTCTAATAAAACAAGCATTGCTTTCAAGCGTTGTGACAATAATTTTCCACGTCAATGCGTTGCGACTGGTGGTAGATTTGTTATGTTGTTCAACGACTATTTAAATACAATGGGATTGGTGTTTACTTGAAGCCCGAAAACTTGATTTAAAGAATTTTTACCACCACCCGTGCAATCAATTATTTTTAAATTGTATGACCTATATATTTATATGTGGCGAAAGGCGCAAACACTTAATGTTCGTGACTGCATAGAAATTGTGCAGACGACATTTCCAGTCAATTTTGAAATATGCCAGACTACTAGAGGTGAGAGCCGCATATATAAATTTGATTTCCATATATATTCAATGCAGTTTGATCCTCAATAATCAGTTTGGTGTTCTAATCTGATGATGATCATGGAAGGTTGAAACGCGTCAGTGCATTGCGGCTGTCGGTAGTTTTGTTATGTTGTGCGTCGACTGGTTAAATACAATGGGATTGGTGTTTACTCGAAGCTACTAAACTTGATTTAACGAATTGTTATCACCACCCGTGCAATCAATTAATTTTCATTAATTTTCCACATTTATACTATACAATTCTTAGTTTATACTGACATATGTAAGTAATTAATGGGTCAGGTGTTTTTATCAAGACCCCAACCTTGATTATAATAATTTCTATCACCCCCCGCGCAACCAATGTTCGTTTAATTCGATAAAATTCTTACAATTAGATACTGTAGGTTGCGGAGACCTAATTTACGAGGTTTTGCGCATGTAGCAACAAATTAATTCAAATAGTACCATAAGAAAAAACCACGACAGCATGAATATAAGGTATAACCAAATGGGCACATTCGTTTCATACCAATTGGTGTCTCTTTAGTTGGATTAGGGTTTACGCTCTCTACCCACTATATATTTAGGTGAAGAGTCAACGTTTTTATTTTTAATATAATCTTTGATTAAAAAGTGTGTGATTAACATATCGTGTTAGGCAAACCATAAATTATTTGAGGTTACATAAGAACTGTCATTTCGAATGCTAATAGTGAGTGAAAAACACTCACTTTGTTGAATAAATCTTTAAGATATGGAAAATAAGCGGGAAATATTTATTAATGCAAAATTATTGCAGACGCTTTGAAATGTGGAGCTTTCAAATTAGGCATTGTCAATCGTATCCAATGTCTTGGGCGCAGAAACATTTCATGTCAAAGCAGCTTTTTTTTACTGAAGTCAATTTAAATACACTGTACATTGGGTGTAAACTATGTGAGGTTAATCTTTTCGGATACTCACACTTGAATAATTTACCTCATTAGCCTTGTGCAATGACGGGTTCGGATGTGCAATCCGCAGCAAATAACCGTTTTCTGACACCAAATTACTGATGCATCCAAAAAAGCAAAAATTTCTCTACTAGCGTCAACATCTGCATCTCGCACTTCACAGTCCTCGATGTTTTCAAAGCGGTTTAATTAAATGCAAGCTGTGAAGTGACGTGACATAATGATGACCATGAAAGCTTATAGTTTGCTAGCAAATGTAGGTAGCGTTTATTTTTTCTTCGGCGTTATATTTAGACTGAGACATTTTTATATGTAAGTTTTACCTTATCATTTAAAAAAAGTCTCCGACAAGGAAAAACATTTCACAACGCGTGGAATGTCAAATGTGAGAAGGTGTTATAAGCTAAATGACCTTTTTGACTCATACGGATTTTCTCTTCGCCAGTAGTTCATTTACTGTATAACAAAGTTCACATTAATAATTTATATAAACAAATGAGCATTTGTTGCGTAAGCGGTGATAAAAACCTTATTAAATAAACGTTGCGATCTTGACGTGAGCACCAGGCCTATTATATGCCTATATTTGTCAGTGTAAACTAAGCAATGTACAATGTTAATTTAAACTAAAAAAATGTATGCATATAATGTGACTGGTATTCATATCCAGATCGCAAACTCGATATAAATAAAAAATTATTTTAACAAATGACGTTACATTCAAACATACATTTTCAGACTATACCGTAATTTTTTAAGCTGCCAAATATATGAATGTGTTATATAGATTACGCGCTTAACATATGCCTGTTTTATAAGATTAAATTGAATAGAGCTTACTTAAGCGATAAATGACAAGTTCTAAAATTAATTTGACCAGAAGCTACACATAAGCACAAACGTATCTCATTTTTTAGCAACCGCTTAAAAAAACTATTCATCGCGTCTGCCAAGATAGATGTTCTTATATTAGAAGAAGTTTTTGCAATCCGATGTGTCCAATTAGCACAAAATCATTTGATGTATATTAAAAAAATTATTTAAAGCAAGTTTGCAGAATAGATGTACACACCAATCTTACTTTTATATTAAGATTCACACAGCATAGTGAAGCAACTTTAAGTCCAAATTACTTGTAGTTCTTACATTTTAAGGTCATAATTTGAGCACACAGGAAAACAGACCAACGGTATTTAAACGTAAATTGGGATATGTACCTGGACTCACAAACTTCCGATTCTGCGAATCAAACAACTACGCCACCCCATGCCGCCTAATATACGCAATTTTGCGTCCTTAATAAAATTATATTTTCTGGGTAGTCTTACTTTTAAGTGGAACTCATTTGGAATCTATTAAAAATTAAATTTCTTACACTATGCCACTTGAAGTGATCCAAATAACGGTGAAACTAGACTAGTGGATGAGTTGTATATGCTATCTGATGCAGTACTGAATTAATTCTGATAATATACAATTTTAAAAAAAATCTTGCAATAGACTTCAAATCAAAAAACACACACACATTGTATATATATATATATATATATATATATATATATATATATATAGAGGAGTTCGATACTAGTATTCTCATTAATATGCCCAACAAGTACTAACTAAGCATTATATAACAACTTATAAAGTAGGTCTGCCGTTTGTTATATATATATATATATATCTATATATATATATATATATATGTACTCATATATAGGAGTTCAGTACTAGCATTCTCATTTAATATGCCCAACATGTACTAACTAAGCATTATATAACAACTTATAAAGTAGGTCTGTTTCGTCTTTCTCAGGAACTAGCCAGTAACAATCTAGAATTTCACACGACCGGGATTTGAAACTTGGAAAACGGTTGTGTCTTGCACTAATGTACTGCATCACCGCAGCGACACAATACACGGCATTTTCAATAATGTATGTTACAATTGTTTGACAAAATTTTGCCTTTGCTAACATTTTCGACCTAAATTTTTCTTTAGCAACACCCGATCTGTCATTATCGATCACCAGGGAAAACGTTATTTCATTTAGTTTTATGGCAGGATTTATATATATATATATATATATATATATATATGTGTGTGTGTGTTCAATATATATTAAATAAATTACAATTAATCCAGTAGTCAAGTTTCGTCTTTTTTAGGAAAATTTCAAGTGCTGGCAAGCATTTGTCGTTATTATGGTTCAAACAGGGCCTAAATTCACTACTTGTAATAAAACAGGACTTCTTGGTGAATTTTGAGTGTCCACCGTTTTCTTTCGTAGGTAGTAGGTTTGCACTACCAGTTTCACGAAGATCCGCTTGATCTCCGTTTCCAAGTACGCGTTAAGTTCGTTTTCGTAGTAGGTGTGTGCTGATTCAACACCTCACTCTGAAGGTTAAATGAAGAGTTATTCGTTTTGATAGTAAGTACGCAAATTTGATTCATATAATTACTACCAAGTTTGCAATGCGTTATTTATTAATACAACAAGGTCATGGCATGAAGAATTCATGCATGTGAATATGTTAGTCTTTCGTAATTAGAAGTATTAATTAAGAAAACGCGTCAATATTAAGTTTGTATGATACAGTGTTAGCACTGTGAGGCCGGAAGTTCGCTAGGCGACAGCCGTATACTAAAGTGTATTCTGTAATGCAACTACTTCATGCTGCAAAAAGATTAGCGTTTAAATGTTTATGAATAAGATGTGCTGTAACTGGGCACAAATTAGATCGCTCAACGTAGGGTGCCCATAAATAGTAATGCATCATTTTTTAGTTGTACGTGTACTCTTGGTACTGTACAAACAAATTGGTTGCTAGGTGTCCATCATGCTTAATAGGCCTGCTTACACTGTGCAACGATTTGGAATAGTTTATTTGCATGCCATACGTTTTTAGACTTACATCAGGATAAAACCGAAAATTTAATAAGCTATATACATCGAAGCCAAACCATGAAAATTTGGACGCCATAGACATTGACATACACCTGTACAGAGGGCTGTTGCTGATCAGCGGTAAGTTAGTATAAAAGCCATGCTTCTTGGATATTGCGTACTGTTTATTTGCTGATTTCCTCCGAAATTGTGTGTATAAACTCCTCGGAACTGCTATAAATAGCAAGTCTTTAGACAGAATTAAAAATTTTAATCTGATATTTTCTAGGTATGCTCATTGATTTTAATCAATGCTGATCGGTAAAATTCTTCTAGACACTACTTTCTTATCCTAAGTCATTTAATCTGATGTGCAGCACATATACCTCAATTGCCTTCTATTCAAAATACGCGTTAATTTAACACAAGCATCTATTTTGATGTATTATTCAGTGACATGAAATTCATGCATAAATAATTAACTTAATGAAACTGAGTTTCTGGACATTTGCATATGATGATGACATATTTGTTGGGAGATGTTTGGCGCACACGAGATAGGTGCTAAAAATTCATCTTAAAGGTTATTCATTTCAACGACTTTTAGCTTAAGAATACGTATCAATGTTCACAATAAGAACACTTATTAACAATAGCCAGGAACCCATATGTGCATTGTTTATTGATAAGCTGATTTTAAATCTAAAGCATCTCAATCGTGCTAATTAAGACTTTGCAATAAATGGTCGGTCATGGAAGTTGAAAATAAAACGTGCAAAATTCAAAGTTGTGCATTAATTATTACCATCTTTTCACATATACCATTATCAAAAGATAACAATATTTTGTTGGTGTTTTATTGTCAACTTGGGAATGAGTATAACAGAACCTCGGTGTGTTCACACCAAATAAATTTCCTGCCTAAAATTGTGCTTACAAAATTTATTATATTGAAATTTATATTACAACATGTTTTGCTAAAGGATGGTAACCTTAATTCAGGATAACCATCTTTAAGTTTATTATTATTATTATTATTATTATTATTGATTTATTTAAAAAAAAACTTTGTTATTAGTATTTAGTCTTATTACTATTATTATTATTATTACTATTGCTATTATTATTACTATTATTATTATAATTATTATTATTATTTTGATTTTTATTTTCGTTACTATTATAAATATTAATATTTTAGCATAAAATAAAATTGGGACTAGCATCCAAGGCAATAGAAGCACGTGCCTAGGTTTGTCATAACCTAAAATGTCTACATATATTATGGTATGACAGGTTGACTTGTGATTTATGACAAAATTGTTAGTAGGGTTTAATGCAGTATATTATAAATACTAATATGCTATATCATAAAACTTTTATGGTTGTTGTTTCCTGATTCAATACACATTTTAATAACTATATAATAATTAAGAATTGTAAAACGCTGTTGTTTCGCAGACTTGGTATTTCTTTTTAAGTAATTCGTGACCAGAATTTGTTTAAGCTTAACTCAGTTATTTTTTTAAATTGTCAAAATTGATTATTCCTATATATGCAGTGATATAGGTGATATTGACGTTAGCTGTATTTTATAACCTTATAAACTAAAGACATTCCAGGCTTCTTCAATAGAGTTTCAGTTAAACGACAATTATGTGTGGAGATACTGCCTGGTTGACAATTTTATATGCTTCTACTCCAAGCTGATTGGTCTGCATTGTCTAACCACAACGAAGTACAGTTTATTAAGCGAATATATTAAGTGAATAGATATAGCAACAAGAATCTGCTATGAGCTCTAAAGTTAGTGATTGCCCGTGTAACATATATTATCCAAGCTAAAATTCTGTCAGGAAAAAGATAATTAAAATATTCAACAAATCGTTCCAGAGTCTTTAGATTTAATGTGGATTTAACAAACAAGGATCATTCATTTTGGAAGCAGACTTTATCTGCATTCTGGTTGTTAAACGCATTCACATTGTGGGCTCATATTTCCGGTTTTCTTTATCCTTAAATGGACTTAATCGTCAGTACAATGTATCCTATGCCAAACCAGAATATACTTTAGAACACCTACGACCATGCATGTTATAAATTGTTTAGCTATGATTTCCATTTCAAAATTCGGCTTATATGTTTATATTTTCGGTATTTTCATTTAAATTCATAAACGGCGTATGTCACACAGGCGGCCATATTTGCGCGAATACACCGTTGCGTATAAACTATTTAGTTATGTTTCTTAGGTACAGAGTATAGATAGATTAGATTAATAATACGTGCATTTATGTGAAACTATACCATTATTTCAAATTATTACCAACAATATTTATACAGAGATTATGTGTGTCAACACTATATCGTACAATTATCTACTATTTCTATAATAAATTTCGTCATGTTTCAGCTGAATTTTTATAGGAATTTTGAGTCCATCATTATTATCAGATAGATTTAATTGGTCGAACGGTAGGGGGAAACTTCCAACATTGCGGAATTCATGCTATATAGACAAGTAGGTTACAGGATGTTCGAGGAACGTTCTGTGATTTCAATGGCGTTGACCAATACAACAACGATTATATTTATCAATATTGCGATCTTAATATAAAAAGCTCACCCATTATATACATACTTCTGTCAGAAAAAATTAAGCATTGCGTAATTTAGATAAGTCAATTCATCCATTAGACTGACTTATGTTATCTGATTAGCCTTTACTACCTGATGTAATTTTTAGTCTGTACCGGAAAAAACATATGATAAAAATCCTACCATTATGATACAAATCCATATAACTTCCCCATGTGGCGTGGTGTCTGTGTTATAATAACAGATGGTGGACGGTTAGTTGGAACATCAGAATTAAAAAGATGCAATATAGGCTAATCCTAAAGGACATACTAACCACGAAACATTGGTTAGTATTTAACTGAAAACTGTGTTTAGTGTGCGCCGGGATGCAGAGTTGTTGGAGCACCAGATTTTGGACCAGACTTGCCAGGTTCGAGCCCCGTCCACTTAAAATACTGGTCAGTAATTGATACGTTCCCAATAAACACGAAACTAGTCTGCTGGATGAATTTCATTTTCTCAAACGCTTAGTTAATACTGACAAATCTCGTTTTTCGTATCAAGATCACAACCCGGATTTAAATAAATATATTTTACAGACTTAGTAGAAATTTTTATTGGCTATCCCATGCAACATTTGGTTAGTTTTTGGTGCGCCAACAGGACTGGCCAAAATTTTAGCACTGAAATAATTTATTCACCTGCAAGCAATAGGTTAGGCATTACATGAAGTTAAAAAAGTTATCTAGTGTTCAGTATGGCCGTAAAAGTGCTGATGACAAGAGTTCGCAGTAACATAATCGTGTTTAACGCGCTACTTTTTTTGTAAGGAGGTAAATTTTTTGCGTTTTATTTTGTTAGAATGATGAGCGAATCTTGTAGTCTTGCCTGGAAAACAAATCCATTTAATCATAATATTTAATGAGATGAATAAATATATATTCGGTTAAATTTTGGTACTTTCTCTATTTACATTAACCCTTCGGATTTGATTCGAACGCGTTCCATTACGCCACATCTAATAATTAATTCAAATCGGAGACCAAACACCGTCTGAAATGATAAAAGTTTTCCTCGGTGTTCCGGGTTACTACGATGCACATTGACAGTTTATATGTTAGAAGTTATGATGTTCAAGAAAATTTGTTTATGTACGAATGTTTTGCAGAAAACTATAACTTCACTTTTCTTTAAATTAAAATTTTTAACTGCACATTTTCGACCACCCTTTCAATTACACCATATTAACCATTCTATATAATTCTTTTTTTAAACATCGATGTATTATAAATTTCAAATGATTTTTCACCAGGTTGCACATGTGTAACTTCCTTTATAATCAACTAAACTTACCCAGAGCTTTTTGATAACTGTCGATTATGGTGAAATAAAACATAAAATATAAACAGTCTTAACCGGCTTCGCTTATTTTCTTTATTCTTGCTATAATTTAGATTTATCTCTAAAACTTTTGCTGATAATCTTTTATTTCGACCGTAAATGAGTTAAATTTTGACGATAATTTCACTTAAATATATTATGATATAAATTCACCACTTTTGCCGCGGCCGGACTATTTTGTTAGAACCTTTTTCATAGATTTGTTATTTTATGAAAAAAGATAAACTATTGTTTGCGTAAAGCGTGCTTCTTAAGTTAAAAAAGATAATTAATAATTATTTATTATTCTTTCCTATGATCGGCTACGGTGATTAGCCTTCATTTTTACCTTTTCATTATTTCAAACTTTCACTTTTTCTAGGTAATTCTGTGGCATTCAAAGCTATCTCTAAGAGGAGCTACTTTCATTTTCTAGGCTTTAATTCTAGCAATTGTGATCTCTCCACTCCACAATCCGGCGACGACCTTGACACCTCGCTTAATCAATCGAGTGTCACAGCACGGAGCTCAGTTGTCGTGTTTGTGAAACCTGTGTTGTGCATGCGTGCGCCTTCTTCACTCGTCACTGAACATCATTGACAATGTGCTTTTCAGTCGATTTGATCCTTGTTACTTTGGCGTAGTCTCGCGCACGTTGGTAGGTGCGTGAACATCGTTCGACATAGCATTTGGTTGGTTACAGCAAACGACCAGAGCTAGCTTCTGAAGTTTTGCTTTAGTGACTTGGGAATATGAGTTTTCCTGCCATAAGTGTCTGTATTCCATAAACCCTAGATGTGAAAGTAAAGCTCGGCTAAAAGTAGCCTCTAGCTCCAAGAATTAGGAAACTTGTGGCGCCAACCTAATCGTACAGTGCGCAATCACAATCACAGTGTTAGCCCAAAGGTGATAACTAGCAGCGCGGAAATGCTTGCTAAGAAGGCCCTTGCATCAGTAATTAAATTCCTTTGACTTAAGCTGTACATCCTGGACGGTGTCAATATTTTATTATGCAAAAAAATCGAGTGTGCGGATGGTTTTCGAAAATTTGAATAATTTTCTCAGCTGTGGTTTGCTTTAAAGGTAAAACCCTGATTCGTCGTCTAAACATATGAACTATGAAGAAGAAAACGGCAGACTTGCTATGTGCTGCAGGAGCGGATCTGACTAGATGATATTAAAAAGTTGATTTCACACTGTGGCATTAGAAGTAATGGGGTGACCTTTACAATTTTTTGCAATTTAATTTTTCCATTTTTTAGAAAATTTGAAAAAATCTGATAATACGGTTTGCCACGCTGGGATTCAAAAACATTTATGAGGCGCCTTGTGCTGGAATATTTCAACCTTATATTCCAAAGTACAATTTCGATGTTTGCATGGACTTTGAGATAAATAAATGTGACTGATGGTAGCTTTTCTATGCTCTATTTGATTCCTAAATTGACCATTGAGAGACAATTGATGGCACTTTTAGGTCGTAAAGGCCATCCCCTCCTCAACGTGGTACGACGGTGTCAACCATGTCTCGATGGCCGATCGTACATGGGCTAACGGGGCTATGGCGGTGGTGTCACCAGGGCGTGGTGGATTTCCGACTGGCAATCGGATCTCCTATAAAATACCACATGAGCCCGAAGACGGCACCATGACTCGGCGTGTGTTCCCCGCCACAAAAGGGTTCAACAGCCACAGGATTACATGGACTCCTGGACAGTACCCCGTACTTCCGAATGGCGAATGAGCTCTCAACAGCCACCGGCAACCATGCAACTTACTGCTGCCTTGCAGTCTGCGCTTGGATGTGCAAAGGCTAGAGGTGCGTCCTCGATCAAAAAGCCGAGTGGTGAGGGGACACCACTTGTACCAAATTCCCGAGAAACTCCATGAAATGCCACAAATACCGTTCATGCTACGGCGTCCCCGGCAAGCGACGCGCTCTGTATCAGCGCGAAAACACTCATTTATTTCGGGTGTTGGAATGTTCGATGTTTCGAAATGGCTGCCAACCGCCCGGCATGGAGAGGTATAATCCGGGATTTCTATGGAGCCGGCTTATCCTCCAAAAGGAGTCAGCCGCAGTAAAGTAAAAAGTACTTTTAGGTCCGTAAAAACTAGATTCCTTAACATTTCCACGTTCACAGTTTGTTTTTAGCCAAGATTGATGGATTTTCACTGGCCTCGCCACTCTGAGGCTGTCCACAATTATTTTTTTATGAAATTGTACTTGAATAATGTTTTTATAGTTTTTAAATATCTTTGGGACTCCATATCTAGTTCCATTATCGAGTGTGACACCATACTCTACTATAATCTAATCGAAATTAAAATTTATAGAATAAATATAAGCACTACATATGGATTGAAATATCCGCCTATCCGTGATGTTTCAACAGAATATTTTGACAGTATACTTGTGAATGGATTTAGTTGCAGAAACAGATGACGCTGCTCATGCATCGGGTAATTGTCAGAATTAGCCGCAAAACCTAACTGATGAAAATCAGTCGCCAGTCGAAGCGAAATATCTTCACCGTTAAATAATATATCACAGCTCGAAACGCAGATATGGGTGGCGTTTAATACCCCGCCACCTATGTGTTGTCTTGTGTAGTCATCGAAATTTTTTTAGTACGCCGAATAAACTTTGTTGTATGTTACCCTACTCTAACTTTAGACACAGTATAAGTAGCTCAACTGTGTTGTATGTTTAATAAATAGAAAGAGGACTCTTCAATCTATAAAGGCATACACGTTTATTGATACCACCGATAGTCCTTACCCATTTTGGAATAAAATCTATACACAACTGAAGTATTTGGGTGGTAACATAGCAACACGGACTAAAGTATATAACTGCATAATCACACGTTATTTGTCAAAATATTTTAAAGTTTAACTTTTATTATATATTTGTACACGATTCAAGTTCCCTCTTCCTGAGATCCTTAATAATGAATACCTGTCGATCTCTGATCTAAGACAGCACATACACAACCGTTGAACATCAGATCGCGAACCTTAAAGCTATCTCAATATGGTCGTACTCGTAGAGAATAACACTCATGATGCCACAACATAAGCCGTATATTGGTCATATATGCTACACGGATGCTGATGGCTTAAGGTATTGTAAATATTTCGAAGTAATCGGTTACCACCGCCTTTTAGAAATTACCTTAATTGTACATTAATAAATTGAACAGAGAATGATGCATTTTCACGCTGGCAAAGTTAACTTTACCCAAGGTGTCCTTCAAACATATTTGGCCAGCGCAATTGCTAAATTTTGTAAAGCCAGAACAACGAAGTTTAGGCTCACAGGCGTGTCAAGGAGAGATCTGTATCTGATGGTATCGAGCAGCATAATCATAATTTTCTCACGTGTTCGCAAACCTGTCAATGCGTTCGTTAAATTAGACACAAATTGCTTAGTGATTGTCATACGATGCAAAGGAAGCTCAACCGGAAGTGGATTTGTCTGTTAACTTTTAAAACACAGCATATTTTGGCACGAAACTGATCCATGACTCTGTTTTCGAATTTTTCATACAGCAGTTCTACGGGAAGTTCTCATTGAATAGCAAACGATCAGTCTAATATCTAAAGCGCTGCAACCCGTACATTAAATTTATCTGATGCTAAATTTTGCGTTTGCATTGAAACTAAAATTTAGAGAATCACAACTATGACCCCTCAACGTTTAGTTGGCCAGACATAGACTTGAGACCTGACGGAAAACGAATAAAAACTGTCGGATCATATATAAAACTATCAGACGTTTATTATAATCTGCAACTTGGGCTTAATCAACATTATTGTATGCCTCAAAGTTGATTTAGTAGTTAATAATAATTACATTCGCCAGTATAAATTAAGCATTATATAGTGTGGAAAAGGAATTCATCCAAGAGACCGGTTTCGTCCTAAAAATAGAAATCATGTTTAAATCTTTCTGAGCCAACAAGTTTCAATTTCTCTAAACAACCAAATTTACAACTGCAGGACGTTTTGTTCCAATAGTATTTTTTGATCTAATAAGAACATCGATGTTCTATTTCACTCGTTTTCATAATATTTCTTGATCTTTCATAGTGTCCTAAATAAATATTTAAAACTGTGTTTAATTTTGCGTAGTGTCACAGTCAACTGGTTCCAAAACTCTTTTTAAATTTAGCTTTTGCGGAACACGTTAGGCAAAGAGCAATTACGCAATTTTGTATTGCACACATCAGAATACCTAAAGTTATTCTATTTATCTTTGAATAGAGGCGTTACCCTGAATAAGTTATTAAATGGCGTCAATCTGAGTATAATAAATTGTCAATGATTTATTAAATCTGACAAATAAGTATCAATGAACTTAATTAATTTATGGGACCAAATAAAATTTTACTAATAAAGCTGGTAAAATACTGCTCCATCAAATGGCCATTTTATTAAAAAGGCCATAATGACGTTGTTTACGGAAGAAAAAAAAATAGTTTTATAAAATTGAGGGACCGTAAATCATGGTAGCGGCAGTTGGCCGTTGGTTAACTATGAATGAAGGACAAATTAAAAATAGAATTTTGCCTAAATTGCCTTCACAGTGTTTAATTAAGCAAAGTTTAATTGCGCACACGCAATATTTACGTTGCAACGGTAAATTAACTACACGCATTTACCGCATACGCTATTATCTATACTATTCATAGGTAATTATTTTCCAAAAAAACTTTAATACTGCAATAATTGCAGCACCAGTAATAGAAAGGAAAACTTTACGATTGTCGTCATAATCATCAAAACGTAACGTACCTCCTAAATTATAATAATCAAAATCGGCTTTATATTTTCATTCTAATAATTTCTCGTATTCATTTAAATTTCTAACGTTGAATTATACTATTTGTAAACTATTATCGTAATTTTGTGAGAATCTTAATTTATATCAACAACATGAGGAGAGCCCATAAAGGAATATATTTATATTTTATTGTCCTCAAAAACATTGAAATTGCTAATTGTGTATTATATATATATAGACTAGCAACTATAATCAAAGTTAAAAGACCCTTAGTGTATTCCAGTCATCTGATAAACAAGTGCAACGATGATTGATAAAAACAATTAAGGTAATAATCATGAAGATGCATAGCTAATTTACAGCACTATTTCTTTCGTGTTCTTTTTCAGTTTTCAAAATAATTAAACAACACTGTGCTTTATCTGGTGTCTCAATTCTATAGAATACTATATTTTCTTTCGACTACTTAATTTTTATCTTCTATTTTCTAAAACTAGCCACGTTTCAGTAGTTAGAGTCCAAATCTCCAAAGCAGACGTGCTTAAGCTCGAGCCCCATCTGCGGAAAATAAGCGACATCGCTTGACAAGTTCCCAATAGGGAAGAAACAAGCATTTAGGATTTATTTCCCATTCTACCTCATACAATGCTTTTATTTTATCGAAAAAATATGTATTGGTGTTTATAGTAAACACGTACACTTGATCTATTTAACTAATTTCGCCACCGGTGCAATTAATTAATGTTTAGATTAACCAAACATCAATTCAGCAATACTTACGCAGGTTGTGGGTTGTCTGTTCCACAAAAGCATATTGTAAGTAGCTAGTTAATATTTGAGGTAGAAAGAGATGTCACGTAGACCCCACCTGATTGAATGATTATCAAATATCCTAAGGTAATATATAATTGAAATTTGCTTATTGTATTCGGCAGGGTGGCATTTTAGGTAGAATCAAAGACTCCGAAGCACATATTCTCTTGTTCTAGCCTCGTATGCATTAAGAATCTGGACAGTAATTGATAAGTTCCAAAAGAGGAAGAGACCTGTTTAATGGATGAACTTCTTTTGCTACCTTTTATAATGCTAAGTTTGTACTATTTATATATATATGTATATATATATATATATATATATATATATATATATATATATATATATATATATATAATGAGATTGCTAATTATTTTACACAAGCAACCTTTATTTACTTTATTTTTTGTTATCTATTCAAAATCTTTATTTGTTAAAATGTAAATATATATTAACCATTTGGAAATATCCATAAAGTATTTTTTCATAAAATATCTGTATAAATTTACCTAAGACTTTATTTGAATTATGGCTTACTGTTCAAAATTTTATTTGTAATCCTTTAGAATTAAAGATTTACTATTATTGATTGTATTTTTAATACTAAAGATAAAATTAAGTAATCATCAAAAGAACGAATTATGATAGAAATATATTCACAAAGAAAGTAAACTTAGTATTATTTGTTCTAGTATTTATTTATTCAGCAATTTATAAACAAGTATATTTTATAAATTGTTATGCATAGAACATAAATCACACGTAACTATTAATGGAATTCGCATTCTTTTCAGTTATATACTGTATTTTAATTAATCATAGTACATTTTTACCTGCACTTATACGCTCTAATCTATGACTGTTTAACCACAAACTTTAATTAAAAATCGTTTACACACATTTAATAAACTGTTACGGTAACTAAAGTCAATTTCAACAAAATGATTTTTACTCAAAAGCTTATATTAAACTTTTTAACTACAAACTGCTTAATCTGCATTTTAGCACATTAAAAATTTAAGTCTCGCATTTATTTTGTAGCTTGAGAGACTCGGCAACATGTTGTTTTCTTCTATTCTGCTATGGGTATTTAATAGTCAAGTATTAATGTGGCAAATGCCTATCCTCCTTCTAAACCAAATATATGAGTGCAGTCTATATTTTAATAATATTTACGCTAGGAGGGTTTCCGATTTTCGAGAATGAAAGAGTCAATTAATAATATTTACGTAAATGTGACCGCTTATGCAAACTATGCACTGTAGAAACACTGTATATGGACTGAAGATGAAATTTGTTTGACATGAGGATAAGTTAGAGTAATAATTAATTTTTAGGTTCATGCACGCTAATTTTGGCGTATCATCTGAACACCTTCTGGGTGAATATTTGCCATTATATTTCGTGGGTGTTATTTAATATCGAACGTGCGTATATTCCACATTTGCCAATTTCATCCGGATTCTAGATAAATAAGCAGTCAATAAATTTGGTATTTATGCCTTTAAGTGCTCTCTATGGATAGAATAGGCAAAAAACGTTTCTCAATTAATAATAAGTGGCTCATTTGCTTAAGATTTTTAATTATTTATTCATTCTCATTTTAAGGAATTTATGTGGTACTACTGCTTTAATTTAGTCATTTAAGATTTAGCTAATTTGCCAATTTGATCAGATTCAAAATCTGCTTAAAATTTCGTCAACAATAAGATATTTTATAGGTTCAGTACTCAATTCCTAAGAAGAACATTTGAGACTGCGACCTAAATTAAAGCTAAAGTGAATGTAATTTAAATTTTTAATGTCAGACTTAGAATGTGTTTTATTCAAGGTCCAAAATTCCCAAGATTATAAATTTACATTTTAATGCCACTAGTTAGCTAATTTTGATATAAAATACATTATAATTTTGTAACTATTTTCAGAATTGAATCAGCCAACTCATACTGTAGTATTTAGTTTTATTCATCAGTTTCTATTTTGGTAAAATCTATAGAATTTTGATTTTATTGCCATATGCCAAGTATTCCATTTTTATTATAGGTAGGCGCAAAGACTATTTTTTATTTCCCTAGGTAGAAGAGACTGATAAAACGAGCATTTGTTTCGCGGGCGTTGGTAAAAATTATTTTTAATCAAATTTACAATCTTGATATAAACACCTGACCCATAATGAACATACATTTTTCAGTAAAATCTAAGTATTCTATAGTGTGGAAAAGGATATTCATCCAGTAGACCGGTTTCTTCAGTATTGGGAACTCATTACGCACTGTCCAAAATTCGCCGCGGTCAGAGCTCGGCAATATAAAAACATGGACGTTACCTGATGAGTCCCCAATAGGGTCGAAACCGGTCAACTGGATAAACTGACCTTTCCACACAATGCAATACATAATTTATCATGGCAAACGTATATACGTAATAGCTTTAGGTGTTTATATGAAACTCGCAACCTTGATTAAAATTAATTGTAATCCCTACCTGCGCAACCAATGTTCGTTTAATTATATAAATGTTCATTTCAAAACCACATCCCCAGGTAGCGTGTTATCTGATCTTTAATGACAGATTGTGGATGGCTAGTTGGAACTTTAGTGCTAAAGGGATGCCACAGAGACTCCAACTAAAGGAAATCTCACTGTGAAACGTTAGTTAGTATTTAACTAAAAATGTTGTTTATTGTGCAGCAGCGTTGATCAGTAGTTTGAGCATCACATTCAGAAACAGACGTGCCCAGGTTCGCGTCCTTTCCGTGGCAAATTCTGGACAGTACGTGATGAGATCCTAATAAGGATGAAAACGATCTACTGGATGAATTTCATTTTTCCACACTGTACAATACTTACAAATGTATGCACATAATGCGTCGGGCGTTTATATCAACCTTAAATAAACGTTAAGACTGATGTTGTTCTTTTCCGTGTATTCTGAGCAATTTCCCTAACAATTGTATATGCCCAATTTAATTTGCTTGAACTGTATAAAGAATACATCAACAAAAATGACGTGCACCAATGATCACGTGGCTTAATATCAATTTCTTCAGATGTGAGCAATGCAATGCGGTGACAATAAAACTTGAAATTTGTAACGTTAGTAACAGTTGTGATTCGCCATAATGAATCGCTAAATTTCTATAAATTCACCGATTCAGTTTCGTTAGTTATTAGACAGTAATGAACTGCATACTTGATATGCGAGCCATAATAAAATTCACATAGCCCTTTCCATGTGCAAAAAGGATATTTTTATCAGATACAAGAACCGTTTATTTCTCATACTCTTCTAAAGTATCTACAAATGAAAACCAATCATATATTTCTTGCAAGGCCTTTAAGCTTCTATATAATGTGATGTTCATTTGTAGATACTTGAGAAGAGTAAGGGGAAGAAACGGTTCTTATATCTGATTAATTTTTTTTATTTTTGCACTCGGAAAGGGTAATATGAATTGTTTAAAATCCTAGTACGTCCTCCAAAATCGAATATTCCGAAACAAATTAAGAAATAAAAGCTTAATTGACGTACTAAGTAAAATTCTCAGTGTATTATTTTTTGTGTATTATTATTGTGTGTGTATTATTATTGCTATTATTATTATTATTATTATTATTTTTATTTTTATTATTTGAAATGTATTCACATAAGAGTTCATGATGTAAGTCTTTTGTGTAAGAATTATATAATATGATAATCTCTAATATTATGAAATAATATTTGATGAAAAGGTATTAACTGACTTCTTGAAAAAAGATTATTCACTGTCAAATGCTCGTAGGACGCAAAAAACGGATCACTTCTGACATAGATTATGTCAATCAAATTATCTTAAATTTAAAAAGTTTTCTTGTACTAAGCTTCTTCCAAATATGTTTAAATTTATATTTTTGTGCGTTTGCATGCTAAGGTTAAAAAAATCGGCCTTGCTTTTTAAACTTTCTTCGCATTGTACAAGAGTTTATTTCCTGCCCTTAATAATGATCTGTAAACTCGTCCATTCATCGTTAAGTTTAAATCTGATGCTTTGCCTGACTTTGAATATATCTATAGATAGTTGATCAGCTGCGCTGTGCTAAAAAATACTTTAATGCCAACGTTCGTCAAATTAATTTAAATTTAGCACGTTATATATTCTGTTGTGTCATTGCGTTAGCTCTCACGCTGTGATTTGAACTGCCACGATTTTCTCGAACAAAAACGCTTCATTTTTCGATTGCCATTAGCAAAGTACTTCCAATGCACACTTACCATGATCATTGTATATATATATATATATATATATATATATATATATATATATATATATATATATCTAGTGCAAAGCGATCACCAGAATTATATCTATGTATTTGTTGCACAAGTACGCAGTGTTAACAGTCAAAACTGTGAAGAAAATATGCTCCGTTACGTTTCTCGTCCGCGGCAAGTTATACAAAGTACTTGAAAAGTTCTCATTAACGTCGAAGACGGCCTATTGCAATATTGAGTTTAAACTGCCAATAGAAGCACAGGCACAATACTGCTATCAGACATTAAATCACAATAACTTCTCCAATTGCCATGTTACATATTGCATTATGCCAGATAGGTTGCGGCTTATTTTAACTTCAAGTATTAAAAGATACCAAATCAGTTCCACCCGAAGTAGAGTACTATCAACAAATATAATTTAGTATATGACCTAAAATTTGCGTCTAGTATACGGTACGGTGACGTATTGGTTAGAATCACAGACATAAAAATGTGCATCGGATCCAGTCCCATGAGTGGCGAATTCTGGACAGTTCTCCAAACATCCACAATTATGTCGAAGCTGGTCTCCTGGATGACTTGTCTTTGTTAAATGTGGTAATGTGGAGGTTATAATTAGAAATAATACTTCACCAAAATCCTGTCCGAAGACTAAATTTATATATATGAGAAAATTGTTTTGAGTATGCATATTGTAAAATTTTGGCATGTAAATGTCGTGAAAATCATACAATTAGAATCATTTATTTGAAACAGAACACACATTAGATTTGATTAAACTAAAATGTTTACAAACTAAAAACGGAGAAGTTCATCAACATGATGGGTTGCGCAATTATTGGCCAACCATCAAGTAGTTGCCTGAATTATTTTTCAACTACTTTTTTGAAGCCAGCGTTCTTTAATGCTCAGCAGTATCGTTTGATATTCTTGAAGAAGCCGGAGCTGCCACCGTAGAGATTTTTACCTGAAATCATTTCTTTTATTAATTTAATCATCTCCTACGGCTATAATGCTGTGCATTTCAGAAGAAATATAGTTTATTTGGTTTCGATTTCATTTCGACTTAAATTTTTTATCAGACGTCCGTTATCTATAACTTTCTTATTTTAATAATATACATATATAAAAATATATATATATGCATATAATAGACATGCATAAATTCAGTAATAACGATTTATTTATTTCTGACTAGGTGAGTAATAGCATTATTATATGGGGTTTGAAATGACATTGGATTTCAACTGGATTATTTATATGTCTAGATATTATCCTTACCATGTTTGGCCACAGGATTATTAGTATATGTAATTTTGAAGTAAAAGGATCGTTTATTTTTATATAGAAATTGCTAAATGTCATTTTCTATTGTACAGAATCGCGTTCAGGCCATATTATCAATTGATTTATTTGCGAAGTAGAACACATGCATTAATTTTATCTAAATAGGCAAAAGACTGCGCATAGAAAACAAAAAAATATACGTGCCATTCCTAAATGTTCACAGAAAGAAGAATCATTTGAAGACACAATTTCGCATTGGATTTTGGAAGCTCCATCATAATGCCAGTTTACATACAAATTATTTTTGTCGACACAATTATGGGCAACGTCTATTTATTACGATAGCCTACTAAAATGGAAGCATGCTTACATACCTAGCATTAATTATAAATTAAAAACGTCTCGTTTGTATTTCACGCTTTTCACAGGACAATGTATTCTTGGTCATAGAAGCACGTGCCACACCAATTTTATTTGTACTAACCAGGTTTGTATGTGTTCCGACAAGAGCGAATTCACTCTTCTGCTACATATTCCTATTTATGATTGCCTACATGTTCATTTACAGTTATCGATAAATTCAGATAAAGATTGTTGTGGAATTCTGTCTTCTAAACTTGGTAGAGTAAGTTTGGTGGTGAATAAATTTAAAACTAATTCATTAGGTAATTATGTGAAATCCTTTGCTGAAGGAAATCTTTATATTTAGATAGATAATAGTAGAGAATCACACAATAGCAAACTAAAATTCAAAATAATTGTTCAAGCTCTACCTTTATAGCTAAACGCTAACGTGTTTTTCTGTATTAGCTAAATTTTTGATTAATAAATGCGTTAGTTTTTATTTGACACTGAAGTAACGGGTTATAATGAAAATGTAGACATGTGCATCGTTGGTAGGGCATACAAACTAGGTTTATGTGCTTCAACTGGCCTCAATTATTTTTATTGCATTTCCAGTTTCTCTTTGTGAAGGGAGGTAGAATAATTCAGTTGTAATCTCCCTCTCAGTTTTTCGCATCACCTTTGGTTTCGACTCCGAGTTGTGAACCAAGAACAAGGATAAAATCTTACAAATATACTCAAAGCCAACCAAGACGACAAAGCCAGGCTCCGTGTTTGTTGATAGAATATAACAATCACGACCTTTAGCCATTTCTTTGAAAGAAACCATGTAAGCTTAACTAAAAGATTTTGTTGATTTTGGCATATTTTGATATTGTTTGCAAATGTAGATCAGCTTCACATTAAACCATCGTTGTCTGTCATCATTAATCGCTCTTAAATCAGTTAACTGATTAAAAATTGACTAAAAGTCTGCTTCAGTTACTAAATTATTGCCTTTGCCAGAAATGCAAAACTAATTTTCCATACGTGAAAGCCTCATTTGGCAAAGAAGTCAGTTTCTTTTTCGATGAATTACTAAAACTTTTCGCTTCGGGCGGTTTTTATTGGAAGAAATCTTCGGGCTTTCATTAGTTACTTGTGTAGTATTAAGATCCGCCGTGTGACCAAACTTTGAAAACATGTTCGCAAAAAAGGAACTTCATTCAAAACTGTTGGTAGATCATTTAAATGTGCTCAGATATTATTTATTTACAAATCAGGCTTTCCTGCAAATGAATGTCCCAAGTGATGTAGATATTCTCTGTCATAAGTTTAACCTGAATTATTCGTCTTCTTCGAAAAAGAACGTGGAAATATTCGGTTCTCTAGCGCTATCTGTTAAAATTGCAGTATATCAGTTCAATTGTTAATTTAAATTTAAATTTCAAAATTTAATCACATTTAGTTTGGTATTACTCATTGTATGGCCTTTAAAAAAAGTGAAACCTACGAGAATAAGCTTATGTCGGGCTACGTGCGCGTCGATTTTGGCTGCGTGTAATTGATGCACTATAGTATTAATAAACGATGACATTCACCCTTTTTCTTTTGTTGTAGCGCAAACCTAAACATACCTGTTGGGCCTAGAGTTCTTTTGAAAATAGAAAAAAACATTGATTGTCAAAATAAATGAATATGTTTCTCGAAGCCGAAGAGTATGAGTTGCATAACGTCGATATGCAGTCCTACTGCGCAGTAGAAGGCCTGTTGTCTGCCCTGGTGGTGGTAAGAGTTTCAATGTCAGTAAATATAATAGACCAATTGCCTGATTGCAGCGTATCTTCCAGGCCAGCAGCCGATTGCTATGGCTAGAACATAGCGCTCCTCCAAGTAAACTGGCAGTAGGGATTCAGGCAACGCAAATGATTATAGACGCTTTATGGCTTTTTGGCATGTAAAGTTGGGATATTCCGACAGCAGGCTCCTCGTTGAGACATTGCAGTCGCGATTCTAATGAAGCGGCATTTCCAAAGCGATTAAAGGCTATTATCTACAGTATAGGCGTTGTAAGCCACTCAAAGAGAACAACTAACTTCGATTGCTTCCAATACCTCTGCACGAAACCAATTTTTGCATATCGACTTGGTAGGCTTAATGCCGATGGCTAATATCGGGGAAGCTTATGTGCTTTTCAGGGTCGATAAATTTAACCGATGGGTCGATTTTTTACCATTCAAGAAATTAATAATATTAAGCGCAAACTCATTCCATTTGATGCACTACAAGTTATTGTTATAAACTAGGCTGCACATTGCCAGGTAGCCACTAAACTCAGAATAACACGACGGCGGATTGAGCACAACGAACAATTAAAAAGGTATTACGACGTTGGTGCCACAAGTCCTCGTGTTCCTAGCAAGACAAAATGCATATAGTCGAGCGGGCCAAGCGATTTGCAGTATCAACAACTGGAAGATTTTTACCGGCAAAAATGGTCGTAGAAAGAAAGATACGACCATCCATAACCCAAGGACCTCATGAACGTTGCAATATAGCAGATATTTGGAATTGCCTACACCAAATAACTGAAAATGTGGGCGCCACACAGCGACAAGTCTATGCCAGACGACCTATGCACACTACGTAATGGTGGCCAAGGTGGAGCCCAATTCACCACATAATGTCAATGATGGTCCGTATCGTGTGGAAAGTTTGGACACTGGGCACAATACCATTTTCTTTAACATGCCCAACGGACCACACACTGTTGCAATTGATTGTCTAAGTATGATGTCAAGGTCAACTACTGCGGCGTGGGTAAGATGATGCAGTAGCCAATTTTTGGGTCAAGTTCGCTCCAATGGCTATAGTTAAGCTTTATATTGATACAACAGAAATTCATCGCAGAAATGCACGAAATAAAATAAAGCAGTCAGGACAATATTGATGCCAGCATTCGAGCCGCAGAACTGAACAGGAAGTAAAATTTATTTGGATTGTGTTTTACTAAATGGACCTGCTTCATGCGAGTAAACTCCTATAAATAATTGATAAAAAATAAAGCATTTGTTTAACAGAACAGACTTCGACTGATGGCTTGCAAAATATATAAAGAATATTATCAGTACAAATCACAAACATAACAGCAGAGTTGTGGATAATTAAGTCTAGGCTGGAAGAACCGATGGAAGTAATCTCTGAAGGAATCTGCTTTAAAGACTCAAATGATATGAGTGCACTTAACATACGATATTTATGTACAGTTTTACAAATCTATTAATTTATATTTTATGCCAAAAAGGAAATGCAGTGAAAATTTTCAGCAATGCCGTTAATTTGTCTTTATGCTATTTTTCAAATCAGATTATATACTTTGTTTGAATTCAGAGATTTTATGGAAAATTTTTAATAACTAAAATAATTTTGTCTTGCTTTCATTAATACTTAAAGTGATTTTACTCCAAAATATAAAATTCTTAAATTCTAAATTTTGTATCAATCTTTTAAATCCTATCGTGATAGGCTCCAGCGTGCGTGAATAATTTGCGATTGCGGGAAACTTATTAGACATATGAAACGATTTATTATCTCCTAAAGAAACTGCTGTGCTCTCAGAATTTGAGATCTGCAGTTTGTGTTTCTTGCAAACTTGAAACTTGTTTTGTTATCGCTAGTGGAGTACGAGCTCCGGAAAACCATTTGTCGCATTTGGGTAAAAATTCTTTTTTTCGTCTACATCAAAAGGCTTAAAAAATTTATTGGTGCCGAATTTAAATTGAACTCAAAAGTTTTATTGCAAAGTATATTGCTACATTCTGTAAACAATATCACTGCTATTTGGTAAAAAGTGACAAATCGGATGCTGTTAAAATTTGTGTATGTATTGACCTAGCTGCTGTTGCTTTAGAAAAAGTTTTTAAACTACAATGCATTCACAGTTTCATGAAAGTAAGAATTAAATTTATGGGTTTCATGTCCTCAGTTTTGCTGCTGAGTTATAAAGCGTCAAAACCACAAAACCAAATGGAGTGAATTTTATTGCCTATCTAATGGAACTGCTCTATGCGTAATAGATGTTTTTTAGTTACAAAGCCAATCCGTTCGTATTTCCACAGACTGTTAAACAATTATTGTCTAACAAAGGTTCTGAATCATTTGTTGACATGATGCGTGCGGTATTGTTTAGCAGAAGAGCAATGGATTTGGTTGAAGCTCCAGTAACGCAAGATTTGATAATAATTGATTTTTTTTAAATTTGCACCAGAAATCTATATCGAGAGTTTTGGAAAACGTCCATTTCATCGTAAATGATTCCATTCGTTTGATACAATATCTTGATAGATTTACATGTTCTTGTTCAAAGTGTGGAGCTCACAGTAATGCGCCCTATGCTTCAATTATTTAGTCGTGATTAATTTAAAATTTCTAAAATACTTCTCAAAATCCTGTCGCGCTAACAATTAAGCTGACATGAATTAAGATATGCTAGGCTGAAATTTGTTGTCATTTATAAACATAATTTTATATTTTATCTATATATATTTAAATTTTCATTTTCATTTAATTAGTTCAGCAAATTACTTATAACAAATGAATTCATTTTATTCTAATTTTACTTTTAAACATTAATATATTTATTAAGTTAATTTATTGAAAGTCTTTTTGCTCAATCAAATTTATAATTTCGGAAAAACGTTATGAATTTTTTATTTATATTTGCGTCAATTTAATTAGTGTTTGTTAAATGAACCTAGCGCTTAGAATAATGATATAGCGTGGTATTTATGGAGAGTTTACCCCTGAACCCTAAAGCTACACCATAAAAATAACACGCTTGATCTTTCTTTGACTGCTACTATACATGCGAGATAGTAAAAACTACCAGTGAAAATAGTTACCAACACAAATCGTCTAATTTCCCCTTTCAACTAATTGATTTCCTAAAACAGATAGACTTTACCAAAACAGAATTCTCTGCCATAATAATTTTCACAATTTCAACGGATATTGAAGAAGTCAATTTGAAAATATTAAGAATTATTTTCAGGTTCAGTATATTTTCCATTCATTAGTGTGAAACTGCATGGCAGCTATCACCAAAATAATAAAAATTCAATTTCATTGCTGAAATGCGTTTATAATAAAGAAATATTTAAACCTGCCACTTGTACTTGTATGGTCTAGGTAACAAGACTTTCTGGAATTTGTTTAGTGTGCGGAAAAATAGCTCAAGCATCGTTTCCTTGGATAATTATTTTTATTTAAAATCTATTTAATTTTATACAATTAATGAATAGGATTATAATGGCGGAATTTTTTCATCTGTATGATTGCAGTTAATAATAATCCTCGTAAAATAGAGCAAATGAATTTCATCAAATAATCCAGTTCTATCCTTGTTTTGAGCTCTTTATAGAAGTGTCAGAATTAGCGCAGCCGCGATTTGAATCGAAGTACATTTGAAATAATTCTTGTAATCACTACTCTCACCACCGTAGCCGCAAAATTCAATTGCATAACATGTCAATCTACTATCCAATATTTTATGAATTATAATATTACGAAGGTCTTTTAACGTGCCGTCCTAGATGGAAGTACTAGTCGTAACCTCAAAAGTATTGCCTTGAATTGGAGGTCACGTTTGAGACAGTTATATTAAAAATAAAAGAAAACAATGCCGTTTGTTTCCTTCCGCTGTTAGTGAATATGTTGCTACATAAAATATAACACAAATGCATGTGGCGTTTGCACACGCGCGTAGAACATTTAATTGAAATAACATTTCTCAAACCCCGTTGAATGTGGACGGCTCAATCGGACTACACTATAAACGAAGAACCAACACAAATCGGACATTCTGTAAGACTCTTTAGTACAAAAATTTATGACGACACAAAGTAAAGAATCGATACACAAAAACCTGTTTGCACAACGAACTATTCGATGTGTCTTACCGTTGAATAGCGATAGGGTTTACGCAAGAACCAACTGTCACGGATATTTAGAATCAATATCGGTAATTTATTAATATATATGTTATATTATCATTATATACAGTTTTCTGTTCAAATAATTCGACCCCTCATTCCAAAGGATATTATGTCATTCTTACAAATCACTGAAACTGAGTTACGTCCTAGTCTTTGTTTACGCGCAATGGTTCGTTACCTCATTTAAAGTATCTTTATCAGTCTTCCAATAGCACACAGTACATTGCTAGCACCAACAAATTTAAGCATTTCCAGTGGTTAGTACGAATGATGTGGAATTGTTTAAATAAATTTTGCGAGCTTGAAGTAAACACCAATCCCATTTTATTTAACCATTAGTCGAACAACATAACAAAACTACCGCCAGACGCAACGCACTAACGCGTTTCGACATTCCATTATCATCATCAGTACTATCACCCGTGCAATCAATCATTTAATTGTATTGTCTATATATATATATATATATATATATATATATATATATATATATATATATATGTGTGTGTGTGTGTGTGTGTGGAGTAAGCTACAATCCGCTAAGGTTTGTGACTGCATAGAAATTGTCCAGCCAACATTTCCAGTCACGTACAAGGTATGCAAGACTACTAGAAGTGAGAGCCACATATCTAATTTTGCTTTCCATGTATATATGCAATACGGTTTGATCCTCGCTAGTCCGAGGATGATCATGGAAGGTCGAAACGCGTCAGTGCGTTGCGGCTGGCGGTAGTTTTTTTTATATTGTTCGACGACTGGTTAAATACAATCAGATTTGTGTTTACTTCAAGCTTGCACACTTGATATAAAGAATTTCTACCACTTCCCGCGCAACGAATTACTGTTTAATTGAATGATCTGGAATCCTTTGGAGTGAGGGGCGAATCAGCACAAAGCTACCATATAGAAGTATTAATGGTGTACATGGAAATGAGGCTAAATTGAATATTTGTGGAATTGATAGGGCAAATCTGTCACCCAAGAAAAAAAACCGTGGATAGTCTTAATAGGAAATTGGTTTTGTCTCAAGCATGCAAACTTGATTTAAATTATTTGTATCGTCATCACTGATTGATTTATTGCAAAAAATAATATATTTACACAGTTTGAAATTATTTACAAATTTTAATAATGCGACTAAAGTTTCATCGTTCTTGACCATTTCTAAGTAGTAGCTGTAATCCCTTTAGATTCAAAATCATCAAACTGTATACAAACGCGACACGACACCCAAAAATTTCGTACATTTGCAAGGTCAACACCAATAACGTTTTGTCGAATGTAGCTCCACTTTGCGCGCCCTTTTGCGCAATTTTCAATACATACATACAATTATCTGGTATTATTCTCCGACTTTATTATCAGCATTGTCCAATATGAGAATCTATTTAACATAGAATGATGGAACTGAATTTATAATTTATTTTACTGGAATAAACAAAAAAGCCTTCGACGACAAACGCGAAAGACCAACCGGAACCACATTTTCTGGTATGGTGTCAATTGGAGAAGCTTTTCAATGTTAATTAAGATTTAGTGTTTTACCCATTATTCTATCCTCAATTTGTTTGGTTTTTATTACTATTAATCAAATTTGAATAAAAAACAGCCCATAAAATATTGATCAAAAGATTATCTTTTTTATAAATTGATTTTTGAATAGAGCTTACCTATATTAATTCAGTTGTGACCAGAAGGATAAACCAAAGGCAGCATGAACGGAAAGTATAATCTCATGCACATTCGTTTCGTGCTTACTGGCGACTCATCAGTAGGAGCCGGTATTACGCCCTTTAACCACTATATATTCGGTAGAAGAATGTGGAATATATATAGTGGTTAAAGGGCGTAATACCGGCTCCTACTGATGAGTCGCCAGTAAGCACGAATCGAATATGCATGAGATTATACTTCCGTTCATGCTGCCTTTGGTTTATCCTTCTGGTCACAACTGAACTAATTTGTTACTAGGTTCGCAACACCTAATACATACTTGCATATATATTAGCTCTTCGCAACAAACAGTATTTAACTGTAACATATTGAATTGAATGATGTCATGCTTACCGCGAAATGTGATAACTGATATCGATGAAGGCCAGAGTGTATGGTTTAACTAGAGTAACTGGTGTTCGGAAATTGTTGTAATTCTCAATTTGGGTGAGTCTTCAAATTCAGCTCATACGCAATCGATGCCACAAATTGCGGTAAACTTTTATTTAATGCCAAAATGTCTCAATGGAGTAATCACCTTTAAACTGCATACAAAAATTCGGCTCCTGTGGCTTAGTCCGATTTATTACTATTATTGATTTTGTTTAGACAGAAAAGCAGTTCACATATGAAAAGTTCCCTATTTATATCCGTGCAGAATATTAAAAAAGAAACAAATACGTACAATTTTGCATAGAGTTAGGATAGTTCCATGGCTATATCAATGCATAAACAAATACATTTGTATATGCAGATCTGGACAACGTCGATTTATTGAAATCGCTTCTCATGAGGAAAGAGTACTACCCCACCTAACATTAATTAAAATTCAAAATCGCATCGTGAACTTGTACTAACAAGGAGCTTCTCATGTCACATGCAACACTTCAGTTTACCTTGGTACTTCTATTATGAAAAATTGGACGGATATGTATCATTTGTGTACGTATTTATGTGGAATAATAATGAGTATAAAAATAGGACACACCGTTTAGCATGAAAATTTATACTAGCTATTATATATATTCTTATAATTGGGAAAACACAAATAACAAAGTGGATAAAGGCCATTTATTTCGTGAATACTAATCATCTCTTATACAATCATACATATTTATACATTTTGGGTTTTCAATTGATTATGCTAGTGGTAACAAATCTGACTCGTTTTTACTGCTGTTTATAGTTTTGGCTGGTTGGTGAGTGTGTATGCGTTTGTGTTTGTGTGTATGCGTGTTTGCATGTAAAGGTCATTCTCGCAGTATTGCAAAGTGATGTCTGAGATATGGTCATTATTGTTTTGATGGCTTGAGAATTAACCATTTGTGCGCATTGTTCACTGTTACATATACAAGTGCTATTTTTCCCAGTATAGTTGATCGTTTCACCTCGTTTTCACATGGTAACAACGCCAGTGTTGATTGCAGTGTTAAACGCTCACGTCTGGAGAACATACGTGTGAGGTTTCAACGATGTGTTGCGCAATAACAGACGTGTATTCACTATTTGATTTAAAACAGGCGTTTAAGTTGCTATGTTCTCTCATACGAGTAATTTACTGTATGTTCAATCGGTTGCGTGGGAGGTGATGACAATAAATTTTAATGAAGGTTGTGATCATGATATAAACACCTGACCCATTATGTACAAACCTTTGCCAGTATAAACTAGGTATTGTATAGTGTAGAAAGGCAATTTATCCAGTAGACCAGTTAAGTCCTTATTGAGAACTTATTATGTATTAGCCAGATTTTGCCACGGGCATTGCTCGAACCTGGGCACGTCTGCTTGATAATTTAGTGTAGCCATTAGACAATAAATCGTTTATTGTCCTCGTATATTCGTTACCTTTTGAATCTGGACAAACCAATGTGTCAATTCCTGAATAGGAGCCGCGAACTGCTGATTAATTATATTGAAATTCACGAAACTGCTGTAATGCAAATACTGTGCAGACCAGGTTTTTTATATTTTTTTCCATTTAATTCACCATTAGTATATTTATTAGTAGTACATTTAAGAAAGGCAGACTAGCATGTTCCTTATAATCTTACATGAAATTGATTTTCTTAAGTTAACGGACTTTGGTTGCGCGGGTGGTGATAACAATTACTATAATCAAGGTTGCGATTTTGATATAATTACCTGACACATTCTACATTATTCTATTTTAATATATTAAAATCTAATGTATTCTATTCTACTTTCTCATAATAAATTATATTATGATATTAAATATTTTTAAATACTCTATAATGTTAATTTTTATTTTATTTTATTTTATATATTCTATTCTAGTTCATTTTTACCTTAGTTTATAATTCATATATAATGAATTTTATGTATACTTTTCCATACCGTTTATAGTTATTGGGTTCCATTATTTACTGCTCTATTCTATCATATTCTGTTCTCTTCTATTCTGCTTTATTAGTTCACATTCTATTCTATTCTAATAAACTTTAAGCCAGTATTTTGTCCCACGCTATTCTATTCAATACTATTTTAGTCCTCTCAAATTTATTCAATTATGCTCAATTCTGTTAAATTTTTCTAATATATCCCACACTAAGCTATTTTGTTAAATTTTATTTAATTATGTTCTAATATATCTATTGGCCGATTTCTAGAAAAATGAAGCAACTGCATTAACCACGAAAAATGGTATAACCTATTTCGCTGCAAAATAGAATGTAGTTTCTCTGCGACATTTAGAAGCACGACAATTGACAGTCTTATTGGCCAAAGAATTATGTAGATAAGTCTACTGGAAATCTGCAACGATATCGTCCTTAAGCACAATGTATGTTACATCGCACAGGTTTCCCAAATCAGGACATAAATTTGCACTTAGAAGTAATTCTGATATACGGATTTTTCCCATATCTTGATTATGAAGTATATGTGAGAAATTGGAACGTTTAAAAGTGCCAAGTTTTTTAGCTAAATATATAATGGATTTGCGGCGTATTGTTGGCTCTTACTGATTGGTCCCAAGTAATCGCAAAGCATTTTTGTATATCGAATTATACCGAATGTTTATGATGACTTTGGCATATCCTTCCGGCCGTAATCGAACTTACTTGTTACTAAGTATGCAAAACCTATTACATAACAATTAAAGCATTCGAGTAAACGCATAATGGTTTTGTACACCTGGTTGTGGAGAACTAGCATATATGCATTTTTACGCAATTAATTGCGCACAGGAAGATTTTAGTCAGACAGTGCCAAAATAATATCAAACTCAGAAACAATAAGAAGTGTCACTCCACGTACATATCCGTTAGTGCACAAAGGCAGTTCATCGTTAGAACTACACTCGTATAGCTTTATGAAATAACACTCTGTGCTCCTAATGACTTCGGCATATTTTTGTGATCATTTCTGTCTTTTGCCTGCCACAGAATTTCGCCTAATCAATCGTCGCTTGTTCAGTGAGGGTACGGTGCGGCGTTATGGGATGACCGAAATCGCGGCCAAAAGATGGTTACCCCTCACATCTAGCACTTCCAGCTATACACCAATGTTTCGCTGCTCGCCCACCGATGAGGATGGAAAATTGGCCTTCTCAACCAATGCCTTATATAACGAATCGAACCGTAAGCATCGCTCTGTATTAATGCAAACGGACTGTCAGCTGTAACTGACCTAAGCCAGATCGAGTAAACACATCAATAAAATTGATTTCCAGGCGCTGGAAGCAATAGTGCGTTATCTCCTGTTTCCGTAAAAAAACAGGATAGATAATATGCTCGACTTAAAGATTGTGGATTTGGTGTTCAGTGAAATGGACAGACGATTCCAGAGTTGTTTGCCTACGCTACCAAAGGTAGCAGATTCTCAGAAAACGTCCGGAAATCCCGCGCGGTAGAAGCTGATCTTTCTTGTGTCACTAGAGATCCTAGGTAAACAAAATAGTCAACTACTGGCAGCAGGGCACTGTTGAATCATATTGATTGCTCTGGATCTAAATTCAACCTTTTTCGAAATGCAACAATTTATTAAGAGCTAAAAAATCACTTCTTTTTGCATCTAGTGAAAATAATTATTTAAACCAATATTACGAGCTTGTTATAAACACGAATCCTATATATATATATATATATATATATATATATATATATATGTTCATTGTGCCCTTTCCGGGTGCACAAAGAAAAAGAAATTTTTCCAGATGCAACAACATTTAATTTCTCATATTCTTCTCAAGTTGCTATAAATGAATATTGAATTGAAAGGGAAAATAAAAAAGAAAAATGTAATCATGAAAGAGTGCGAAACCAACCAATTACATTCCATGTTTTTATTTTATATCTTTTTTCCTTTCAATTTATATAAAAAATATGTTCATTTTTAGATAAATGAGAAGAAAATTAGAAAGAAACGCTTCTTGTATCTGATAAAATTTCTTTTACTTTTTATACATGAAAACGGTACTATCAATTTTATTACGGCTCACATTCCAAAAAAGAATATATATATATATATATATAAATCAATATAAAATGAACTTCGTTTTATTTAGAATGGCCAAGTCACCCAACAGATCTGTTTCGTCCATATTCGTAAATCTTCAAATACTCCCTGGAATTTTACCGTAGACAGGACTCGAAGCTGAGCCAATTTCCTTCAGAGTCTGTAACTCTACGTAGATTTTGATCTACAACGCAGGAGATTCCAGACGAGATTGCCTCAACGCAGTAGGATTGCTTAAGCATAACAGATGGCCCATAGAAAATTCCCCATTTAAGTGAATCGTGTGTGGTGAAATAAATCAGATAATTGAAAATTGAATCATTTAGGTAAATTGTTCATTTTGAATAACCAGAAAATCTGGCAAAACAGATTTTCGATATTTATGAAACAATCAAACACGCAAACCAACAGTAGACATATTTTTAGCTGTTAAAGTAAAATAATCGCATGAAATGGCGCAGTAATCAATTAGTCGGGGGAGTGGGGAAAATTTAAATAACGTGAGAAATGACTTTCGACCGAGAGAAGACACGAATGTCGTTTAATTACTGCATTTATAATATGAATAAAGCCACAATGTCGATCACATCGTCAGCCGTGCTTTATATTATAATCAGCAATACAGTCAAAGAAGGTTAAAAGTAGAGCGTATGGAAATTGAAGCACTTTTGCATTATGTAAAAAACACTTTTTGAACCACTGGATAAAAAATATTTTAAATTAAGCGTAATGAAAAAACTATATTGGTGTATATGTCACGATGTGTTCAGATTTGAGAAGGAATGACAGTTAATTAAGTAAAATTGAACTTTGTTCAAATACTTCCCAACCTCGAACAGCATACGAGGCTGAAGTTGAGTAGGCCCGGCTGAGAATGCCTTCAACACTAAGACTTCAATGACGGTTCATAATTCGTTTATAATATCGAAAGTTTGATTCAAAGAAGTGGATTCAGATTCTATTATAAAAGCATTTACATCAGGGCGTACTTTTGTTATGTATACAATTCATATTACGAAAATATTTTCCTAATTTCAATCAAACTTACATTAAAAAATTAATAAAGGTACTTTTCAAATATTATTTTTTATCCTCCGAAATTAATGCAAAAATTCGCCTTCATTAATTGCCAAAATTTATTTAATGCATCTTTCTTTAATAGATTTCATTAAAATAGTTTCCATTAAAAACAGCTGGTGGAAAAGAATTAGGTAATGCTTTCAATGTCTCATCCCTGAATCAGCAAAAATAATAGGGGTCCCAAATAAAATCTATGAGTTGTTTTCAATGAAATTGTTGCTATATATATATATATATATATATATATATATATATATATATATATATATATATATATATATATATATAGTGAACGGCTGTTGGTAGCTGCGAAGAGCAAGGCCGATATTTGAGTAGCGTAGCTGTCAGATGTAGTGTAAAGGTTGCATAATGATATCCTCCATCTTCCGGACAACTGTATATTTGGATTGATCATGTAGCAATTAGTTACAGCGGGTGTGGGTGCATCCGTGATTGTTGTCCGTTTTGGAACATGTATGTCGACTTAGACCATGCCGCTATCCAAGGTATGTTTTTGTTCGTGACTGCATAGAAATTGTGTAGCCGACATTTCCAGTCAAGTTCAATGTATGCGAGACTGCTAGAGGTGAGAGCCGCATATCTAAATTTGATTTTCCATATATATTCAATGCGGTTTGATCCTCGATAGTCAGTTTGCCGTCGTACTCTGATGATGATCATGGAAGGTCGAAACGCGTCAGTGCGTTGCGGCTGGCGGTAGTTTTGTTATGTTGTTCGACGACTGGTTAAATACAATGGGATTGGTGTTTACTTCAAGCTCGCAAACTTGATTTAAAGAATTGTTACCACCACCCGCGCAAACAATTATTGTTAAATTATATTTAGATCATTGTTTGGCCACTATTCATTGACCTGTCTGGTATTAGTAACGAATACATTGCTTTGGCGTCACTAGTACAACTAACACGAGAGAGTGGGCTTTCGCATTGTGGGCTATTTCGTGGACAAATGGTTTTTCCTAGTATGTCTTCATTCATGGTACAACGTTCATGAGGTTAAATCTTTCTTCCTGGAAGCAGTGCATTGTTTGTAGATTTCCCTGAAAATCGCCCATTTCCTTGTTCAAATTCATTGATGCAGGTTTAATGGTTTTCGCATTTGCCTAGATACATTAAAATGATTGTTGGTCTATTTGTTCCATGGTCAATTGATTATAACATTTTCGTGGAGCATTTGAATATTAAGGATGAGTGCATTTTGATTAATATAAAATGATTAGTGTCTTATACTAGTGAAATTCTCGTTTAAAAGTATCGCATACAATGTACATGACAGAGAATACCAGCTGCAGAATATATTACTTTTTCAGCCAGGTTTGATACACTTTAGTTAATTTTATGTCGTGATCTGATGATGACCAGGGAGATTCAAAACCGTTTTTCACATCATCAGATCACGACATAAAATTAACTAACGAATATCAAACCTGGCGAAAGCTGAAAAAGTAATATATTGTGCAGCTGGTATTCTCTGATATGTACATTGTATGCGAGATTTTTAAACGAGAGTTTCACATGTATAATTTCTTATTATAACTACATACGTATTTATTAAATCCTCATTAATCAGTTTTTCGTCGTACGCGGTTGCTCACCACATATAATCAAAACAAACTTGTACCAGTGTCACATTGTAGCTCTAAATTTTTGGTGTCTGGTTATGTTCATTTTAATTGTTGTTTACCTTAAGCACGAAAATATGTTCTAATTATGCTTTAAATCAAGTTTGCGAGCTTGAAGTAAATACCAAACCCATCGTATTTAACCAGTCTTCGAACAACGTAACAAAACTACCGCCAGCCGCAACGCACTGACGCGTTTCGACCTTCCATGATCATCATCAGAGTACGATGGCAAACTTACTATTGTTCTAGGGCACCTGGAGAATACATAATTAAAGAGTGACATAAGTGAATGTGCTAAATATATACGGTACTTGGATTATATATTTCTTGTAATTAAGAAGAGGTCGCAATCACGAACATTGCTTCAAAGTTTCAAAAAAGCACATAAGTATATCTGCTTCACGTCAGAGCACGAGAAAGATGACTGTCTGCCTTTCCTAGATCTACTATTAAAGAAAGAAACTAATGGTAAATTAAACAGAACAATTTACCATAAACCAACATGGTCTGCACAGTATTTGCATTACAACAGTTTGTACCATTTCAATATGAATTATCAACAGTTTGTGGTTGCTGTTTAAGAATTAACAGGTTGGTTAGTCAAGATTCTAGAGAAAATGAATATAATAAAGCAATTAACGATTTAATGTCTAATTGCTATCCCAGACCATTGATTGAATCAATTTTTAAAAGGTGAATTAAACAGAAACAGAGGTATTATGGGCCAGAAAAGAAAACAGTCTACCTAAACATCCCATTTAAAGGGGATGCAGTTTCCCGAATGGCACAAAAGAAAGTTGAAGCAGCATTAACACGTAAATTTAATGCAGCCAAACTACGAGTGTTATTTAGGGTAACACACTTGCCTTTACCAGCAATCAAAGAGAAACAGCCGTTAATGTCGATATCAAATATTTCCAATAGACATGCTGGGTGTCGTCAGCTTTACGTATGGAAGACATTAATTACTCGAATGAGAACATTGCTTGAACTGTTTTAAATCAAATGGTAGATATTACTGCGTCTAAGAATTGCAACATCATATCCAAACATCCTTGTATACTTCTCCAGACAGCATTCAAAGTAATTACTACGAAACAAAAAGACTAGCCACATACAAATATATGGATAAAACAAGTACGGCCAGATTTGTATGCAAGCGGAAGAAAACACGGCCACAAGCATTGAGCTTAGATTATGGATACTTGACACGCACAATTTGATTGTTTTCATTCCACACACTCTCTCTATATTTCACACACACACACACACACACATATATATATATATATATATATATATATATATATATATATACATATATATATCTTTCGAATAGTGTAGATTAGACCAATATTTGCGTGATATAGCTAGTGTGCTGACTTGTATTGTATGTAATTTTACAATGCAATAACAATTTACAGCATTAAGGCAAGCTTAGGCACCAATTAGAACTAGCTTCAAAGAGACATTTAATCTGATTTCGAAAATACCGAGGAATATTTACGGCTGCACAACCGGCAACGATATATCATTACTTGTAGTGAAAAGAAATTTACTGCAGCAAAATGAAAGAACAACATTGAGATTCGTGTATCCCTGTGCTGTTTCCTTGAGGACAGAATTAAACTGAAGAACAAGGTGAAACGAAAGGAAACCCGACGAAAAACCACTCGTGCACGTAACCACAAACAATGAGAGATGTTGGTTAACTCTTAATCTATCAATATAAGAATGACCACATCTCAGGCATCACTCTGCAAATTAATGAGAATATAACCTACGCTCGAACAGACACGCAGATAGACACATGCACATATGCGATTACAAATTGACACAAACAAAAACAGAAGGAATAAAGATTAGTGGCCGCTCACATGATCAAATGGAAACCCTGGATGTATATAAACACGAAAAATGGTTAACTGTAGCTGAGTACTCTAGAAATATAACGGCCTTTTCCAGGATTTTCTTAATTACTGGTTTAAAGGTGTGCGAAACCTAGCATTGTAAAAAAATCTATGAAGTCCCCCACTGATCCTTGATTCCATTCATAGGTGCTTCATCATCTTTCAGTATAAAACATATTTGACAGCAGATTCGAAAATCGCTCCCCGCGACAATAAATCGCATGTACAATTTTAGTTCCCAATAAGGACTAAAAGATTCGAAGTAATGAATTAAATTTAATATCTAATGCATTGTCTAGTTTATTCTGGCAACAATTATATCTGAAAACTGAGTATAATGCGCCATTTAGGTGGCACAGTGCATGAGTTCTAAAATACTCAAGAAAATCTAGCATATTTTATAATTCTAGTGACTATTAAAGACAAAACCCACGTTTATGATAAATTGCATGTGCAATTTCGTTCACTGTTTATTATGTAATAAAAAAATAATTATAATCCTATCACACCAATATGCTTTAATAATTTGTATATTACGATATACATACATATTTGCATAATTTTGATAATGCAAGTTAGTTTCCAACTTCATTCTAATCGAATTTTCTTCTAATGCATAACATTTCTTTGGTAAATTAAGTTGGATTGGATAAATGTTTAAAATCATGAGGATTTTATTCAAATTCTTCTAAATAATTGAAATTGTGCTATCATACCGACATCCACTATCATGAGGGCACATTTTCTCTACTGGGATCAAAAAGCGAGTCAACAATTGATACTAATTAAATAAATCTACACTTATTCATCTTAGCGACATCGAGAGTAATTGTAAATGCTTTAATTAGTCAGAACGAGAATTAGTCATATTACAGAAAATTTCAGAATACAAGTATCTTCAAAGGATATAATTTATTTTATTGCTTAATTAAGAAAGCAGAAACATAAACACATATAAATGTGAAAGATTTTAAAACATTTATTAAAGGAGTATTTTTCCAATGATTTTTTTCAATCATATTTTATCTTTTTCATATTTTTGAATGGGAAGTGGTTACCTGAAAGATTAACTAAGAAAGGTGAATTAAATGCAAATAGTACGTATCTTGCCACGGATCCGTGTACTTATAATTCAGGGCACGAATTTCATAGAGAAAAAGTAGACAAGTATCCACATTTAAATACTGTTTGTTGCGGAGAACTAATATATATGCAAGTATGTATTAGGTGTTGCGAAACTAGTAACAAATTAGTTCAGTTGTGACCAGAAGGTCACAACTGAACTAATTTGTTACCAGGTATCCACATTGCTGTACAAAATGTGTTCAAATATAAAAGACATTGTATAAGCATTATGAAATGCATTAATCAATTCATTCTCCAAGCACGCTGTAAAAAATTACCAGATAAATCTCTCGTTCAATCATTATAAAATTCCAAAAAAGCTGCGTACATCGTTTTCTAGAATTTGCAAATGTTTAAAACTACAAATTATATAATTTCGCCAAATCATCATCCATGACATTGCCAATAACCAAATCAAACACGACCAGCAAAACGTCAACTTCATTAATCTTTTCGTTCTAACGTTAGGGCAAACTTACATCTCTGATCAAACTATACACAAAGAGCATTGTAGCATTGCACACAAACGTATTGTGCAATAGTTAACATTATATGCAACTATTACAAAACTATATCATTTTAGCCGATATTAATATTTGGAATTTCAGCACAATTGCAATTTTCTTTAATGTATTCTAAAGTCTGGATTTGCAATTAACCAAATGGAAAAGCAAATTTTAGCTAGATTAAGAAAGAATACGTGAAAATTGATTCCAATTATAATAGTTATTTAACGTTATTTTAATTATACTTAATACGATTATGAATGATATGACTTTTCGCCGACATTTAGAAGTGTGTTGTAGAATTAAGAGTCCAACGTCAGCAAATTGAACGAGTTATAAATGAAAATGCGTAACAAATTTCTCTCGCATGATTCTACCTCTAAGATAAAAGTTAATTACTCATAAAAGTAAATTACATAAATATTCAAATAACCAATTTGATGCAGCATTTGCAGATATGTTTCCTAGATTTTTAATCGTAACTCGCATTTTTATGCAAGATTGTCAAGAATTTCTAAGCGTAATTAACTTCTTATTTTCCTTAGACATAATAAGATTTTCATCCCGAATCTTATTCATTAACACCTGTTATGTATCAATGGATTTCTGGCCTCGTTTCTCATCAAGAATTTTAACGCAAATGTTACGAGATACTATCATATAGGTAGAATTTTTTTTGTCACATTAAGCACAACATTATATCCTAGAATTGAAACATGTTAGATTATTTTTTGTCGGTGGTATAAACATGACCACGATGAACAGAATAGCTATAATTTTCTTTATGCTGCAGTTCACTGAGTGTGAGTGAACCCAGCAACACGGTTGATGGATCACGCTTTGATGTGCCAAATCATCGACAAAAAAAATTTGACGTCACTAGACTTCAATGAATTTCTTTGTGTATAGACGTAAAGGTTTAAACAATGTAAATTCGTAAACACAGCAATTTGGGTGCTATTTAACTAAACAAAGTTACTCAGCCAAATTGTTTGACGAAAAATTTCCCCTGGGTATTACTAAACTGAAATTTTTTTCTCAATGTTAAGAATAAAATGCCCTTCAAATAAATAATAGCTATAGTATTCAAAGTAATATTAATTTAAATAAAATAATTTTATATATGATTTTACACAAAAATGCCAAATTTACACAGACGTACTACGCGAAAATAAATTAACATCGCTGCAAATCAGTTATTTTTAAATTGAGTAAAGCCTATCTTCAAATACGCAGTTGCAACTTGGTAACAATTTTTTTTTTAAATTGTCTGTTATGGTAGAAGTTTTTCAGGAAGTCTCGTGAAATAGACCTCTCTAATGGCACAAAAGAATTTAGGATACCGGTTTCATTTTTTTGTAATCGGACATTAGAAAACTATGCTACTAATAAATTATAAATAATTTGAACTAGTGGATAGATGCTTCTAAGAATCAAACATTTTCTTTTCTTAAATGTTGAATCTTTTTCTCAGTGCTGTCCGGCTTTTTGTGGATTTGACCACATCTTCCTTGTGTGGGACAATTGATAGAACTCGTAGGTCGGTAAAATTGTGAATGTTGTACATTTTCATGTGCTCCGATTATTGGCCTTGAATGATGGGCTCTTACTTGTCCCTTCTTTTTAAGCCTTCCATCAGCTGATTGTCTGAAAATGACGTTGGAACAAGATTTTCCACTCCTCTTTTTCCTAAGTTCGAGACCATTTTCCAGTTCCATTTTCAGGGTAGACACCATACGCACATGTATAAAACACAACTTGTGGCAAATGTGGTATCCTCATTCAAGTCAGATATATTTATTTGAATTCCAAAATTTTTTTTAATTTTCTCCCGAATAACCGGTCTTCATACCTAATCTCTAATACTCAAATGAATACAAATACCTATTCGAGTTGCCCATTCTTCCTTTTCTTAAAAGTATATAAAATATCATCATTTATCAAACTCGAGGTGTGAAATGTTTACTGAAAAGTTGTCATGTGCAGAAATTGAAAACAAAAATATGCAATGATTTCAAAAAATCTGAATTTTGAAAATGCGCCTGTCTGGATTAATAAGCAAATTCAATATAGGATTAATTTTAATTTCATTGAATAATGTCGTCTTACTCAGATTGCATACATATCGGCACATTATACATTGTGCGTCTTAGTCGTACATAATACTAGTAAGATTGCATAATTTTTGACTTGATTTTGCAAAGTGAATATAACATGCATAGCATATATCATAATATTGTAAATAATTATGGACAACTTTTGTATTTTACAATTATTTGTAAATCTGACGCAGATTTGCATATTTTCAAGATATTTCATTTCATATTATCATATTATGTGGATAATTGAATGTTTGTTGAAAAGTAAATTTCGTCTTTAGCCTTAAGAATTGATAAGTAATTTGTGTATGAGGTGTTGAGCAACTAATTGGAAATTATTTCCAATTGAACCAGACGAGTAAACTGAATTTAGCATGACGAAATGTACAATCTTGTATACATATGCGTTCCGGCTACTCATCAGTAGTAGCCGGCATTGTTCACTATATCAAGGAATGCGGGCCAATTGGACGAAACATCGTATATACAAATGTGCATAAAAGCGAGCTAACTATAAATTATATATAACATACCTGTAATTTGTATTAACACTAGACTTACTGAGTAGGAACATTGTACATTTGAATTGATCTTGCAGAGTGAAGATCAATCGTACAGCATATGGGAAAATAATTATGCACAAATTTTCTATTGTACAGCTACATGTGATTCTGACGCAGATGTGTATATTTTCTAGATAATTCATTGCAAATAATCGTATTATATTGATCGTTGAATTCCTTAAATCAAATTTGCGAGCACGAAGTAAACACCAATCCCATTGTATTTAACCAGTCGTCGAACAACATAGCAAAACTACCGCCAGTCGCAAGGCCCAGGCGCGTTTTGACCTTCCATGATCATCATCAGAGTACGACGGCAAACTGACTAGCGAGGATGAAACCGCATTGCATATATATCGAGAGGAAATTTAGATATGCGGCTCTCTCTTCTAGTAGACTTGCATACATTGTACGAGACTGGAAATGTCGGCTGCACAATTTTTATGCAGTCACGAAAATTAGCTGTTTGTAGCGTTGCGACTGGCGGTAGTTTTGGTATGTTGTTCGACGACCGGTTAAATACAATGGGATTGGTGTTTACTTTAAGCTCGCAAACTTGATTTAAAGAATTATTGCCACCACCCGCGCAATCAATTATTGTTTAATTGATCATTGACTGTTTGTTTGCAATACAATTTTAGCGTCAATCGTAAGACGAAACATTTGTGCTACTAAAGATTATCGCATAAAAGGCATTATCATTTCTGTATTCATTGTATTTTTTTGTTTTTAATCAAAATCTTTGAGTGTAGCATTTTTTTCATAACACGTGTGTTGAAGTAGGTTTTTTTCATTATTTGACATCTGATTGAAATATTGAGTTTTTACAGAAATTTCAGTCTTCTCATTTTCCCAACATTACTTTCTATACTGTACCATCCTCAGTTTTATTGGACACTTTACAAAATTGTAAAATTCTTGTATTAACAAAGAACTATTTATTTAGTATAGTAATTTTAGTATTATAGCTGTTAATATTTATAAACAAGGCGTTAATTATTCCTGATATAATATTTTATTCAATATACAACTGGCTGCGATGAAGCCGATTTACTGTACGCCAACTTGATTTAAATAATTACAGGTAACCTTGCGGCCACTTGATTCAAACGGGGCCTTCCAAATGTGCACATGGCAAAACTAAAATGAAATTTTGCTTTAATAATACGTTGATCTCTTTTCCGTGAGTTACATGAACGACGCAGAAGCAATTTAGGTAGGGAACTAGCTCGTGTTTCATAAAAAAGATAATGTATCAAAAGATCTAAAAAAAAAGAGATTCTCTATGCAGAAATGCAATAATCGTAACATATTGACGTTTTCCTGCTTCAGTTCTGGAAGAATTATATTAAAAAAATCAAACGCGTCAAACGATAATTATTGGGAATAATTTTCCGCCCTTTGATGATATCTACAAGCCCAAATTTTAATTTATTATGAAATTGCTTTTAGTCATAACATAGATAGGAACTACGATATCACTAATTGATGTTCCTCTTTCTGTGTACCGAATACAAATTTAAGAAACACGGCATTTCTATTATTCATTCTTTCTAAAAGAAATTTTTTATACAGCGGTTTTTCATAACAAAAGCATAAATGGACATTAAAATTTTGCGTCGAATTACGAAAGAACTTTGAGGCAAATCGATAAAGAATCAAAAGACTTAATTGCACAACTCTGATATTTCAGAGGCTACAGCGAAATCACACAGCAGGAGAGTTAATATCAGCAGCAAACATCTCTTAATTAACTGGGTAACACATCAAATTTAGCATGGCAAATACTGAACAACATTCAGAAAACAAGAAAATGTGTGCTTCTTTAAATTTTAAAATAACAAGGATGTTGAGAACGTTCATTAAATAAAGGTCTAGAATTCCACAGGCTGATTGCATTCACATAGTATGTAAACTTTTATTAACACTTTCATCATATGAATCAGATTATGCTTAAAAGAGCGTTTTTTCAGTCATTATCTGCGTAAGCTGATATTTCAACTGTTAGTGCACTTTTAAATTCGGGACATAAAACATGATTTACTTTATTTACATAAACGATTAAACTTCTATTTAAATTTGTATTTAAAACCAATTTTTCATTCTTAGCAGGCATCTGTTTTGTGGTGTTCCCACAATATTATCCTCATGGCAGTTTTAATTCGTTTAAGTGCCTAATTCATTATTTCAATTTACACTTGGTTAATAGTTCACCCCATATTCGTCTTATGTTCTATAAGACGATGAATTACAGACCTTCCAGTGGTCGTATTATTTTCATTTTGTTTACATACTTGAATGTCACAAAACCGCAATGAAATTGTAATAATATTATTTAATGAAATTAAAATTTCCATTAAGTTTAAATTTTTCTATATTTTAACTTGAATATGATTGGCTATTATATCCAATCCAAACCTATAATATGCGAGGGGTATTGAAGCTAATTCAGCCTTGTTCTGTGGTTTTGATCAATCGACATTGATTTAAGTAACAGACCAATTTAGGGCCAGCGTAATCAAGTAGATATATGCCTCGCCTGTATATGGACAGTAAAACTGGAAATTCACACCTTCCGACCGAATACTGTTGTGTAGCCTAAAGGAGAGGAAATATTGATATATTTTATCATCCAGTAAATTAATAGATATGGTGTTAGTCATTATATGTAATAATATACGTGGCGGAATAATTATAATACGTCGTATCATTAAAAAATTATCAAGGTTATACGGTGTGCTTACGCCTTCGTTGGCGTGCATAAGGTGCATAAATGCTACGGAGCAAAGAAAATTCGTCCAGTAGACCGGTTTATTATTTATTATAAACTCGACAATTATTAAACACAGTTTGAAAGTTAAACAAGCTAATATTAACCAAAAATGTAAGTTAATATATTAGTTAATATTGTGTGTTGTTTTGAGCAGGATGGCGTCGTATGTAGAATCGCATAATCCGTGGCAAACGTGTCCAGATTCGAGTTATGTCCAGGTCAATAGTTGACAAGTTCACAAAAAGAACGCAACCGAACCATTGGTTGAATTGATTTTCCCCTAGTCCGTTAGTTTATGCTGACAAATTTATATATATTATGATCCGCGCAGTTAATTATTGCTTATTTAAATAATCGTTCAAATATGTGATCAAATAAATGGTTGACATTTGCCCCAATCATGGACGATATATTAACGTGGATGTTGGAACGAAATAACTTCGATTTATTAAATAAATAGAATCTATACATCCGTTATTTTGATGCCATATTTGTGGTCTGTGATATCCCTTCGCAAGCCAAAGAACCACTTAAGAGATTCAGCGAATTGCATTGGAATGCTAAATACACAACAAGAATTAAATAACATGATACTATATCCAGTCTGTGTGCTGCTCAAATGTAAGACTGAGAGCAATTTGTAGAAACCAGTCTTCCACGATAAAAAATGTTGCGTGTAATAATTTTATCCTAAACAGTTACCCACCACGTTCTATAAATTAGTAAAAATGCAACGTTATAAGAAGCGCGTCAAGAATGTTAGGTATTTTATCGAAGATATTCATATTGTTTTTAAATTTTGCCGCTTGTTTATTTACAATTACAACCAACAACAAATATTATCTTTCAAATGTGAAGAAAGAAGTAAAAATCATTCTGTATCAAACTTTATGCAGAATGGGAATATTTCCTGTGAACATACCTGTGCAGATTGATGCAGTAGAAGAGTGAATTCACCCCTGTCCAAGCAAAAAACATTTTGGCCAGTGCAAAATTTGTTTGGTATTGCACGTACGACTAAGACCAAATATGTTTTTCACCATAAAAATCACATGCTGAAAAAACACTTCTCAATTCTAATTAAAGCTAGATACGTGAGTAAGCTCCACTATTTTGAGGATAGTATAATCAATCGACGTTTCCCTGAACTATACAGATGAAAACAATTTGTTCATGAAATGTCATTTGAATCGAAAACTGTGCTTCGTTACGTTTCCCCTTCTTTTCTGAACATATTTTACTGATTTACGTATGTTTTGTGTACCTTAATTTGAAACAAAATTTTCTGTTTGAACGAAATTAATTTCTATGATTAAATTTTACAGTATGCCATATACTATTTCACATTTATGAATGTCTGACTTAGATTATATCTGGTAATACACGATATGTGTACTTTAAGATTAACTATCCTACAAGCAATTTCGCTATATGGCAGAACACACAATGAAATAGAATCCAATACTTCTCACATAATTTATAAATACATGTAAATTGATGTAAAACTGAAAATTACACACTATTCGTGGTTTCTGTGTTTAAGTTGATGGTTTGCGCAACTGGCATTGCAAATTAAAAACTGATATACATGAGTGCCTAAAGTGATGAAACCAGACAAATGGAAGAGATACATATGTTAATTTATGCTATGCGTAGTCATTATCGAGAACATATTATGAAATGTTTTTTTTTAATTTAGAAATAATCTTTTCTTAACTTATGCATAACCATAGGAGGTAAATTTTAGCGTTTTAAATAAATATTTATGATTAGCAATTAAATTGTATAAGTAGTTGAAGTTGTTTGGCACATAAATGCAACGGTTAAATCGAGAATTCTTTAATTAGGAGATTTTCTGGAGAATAATACGTGCTGTTTTGACATTACCTATTGAAACTTTATGCGAGTTCAATGAGAGAATATTGCATAACTGATATTTTTCTTGTAAAACCGTTTATCACATAAAATCAGAATTCCTAATTATACATTTAATTATTGTACGACTCACTGATTCTTTCAACGAGTCAAATTTGAATGATAGACTTATCATTTGAGCAATTTCTATCCTTTTTGTAAACATTACTCAAATATAACAATTTTGCAAAAAAGTTGATATTCTTGAGTAGAAGGAAAGCCATAGTACATAATTAAGTAGTAACGTTGAAGGGATTTATTTTATGAATAATAGTTAGCTCAGTGCGCTATAACGACAGGATTAATTTTCTAACATCGAAAAGAATTGAACGTCTATATCTGGAATAAATGTAGTATGGCTTTAAAACGACGCAAATTTATTGATATATCTGATTCAAACGTGGCGTCTGTCAAAATACATTTTAAGAAATACGGTTTAGAGCATGTTAGATTTATGGCAATCAAACTAAAGAAATTAGTGCTAGGTTACACAAAAATGTTTACATATGAATTCCAGAGCTGTTCTTGCATGAGACTAATTTATGTTTAAATATTGTCAGATTTAATAATATCTAATATAATAATTATTTCGCGAAAAATATTCATGATCTTTTTTGCAAAATTTAGCCAGGACGCCGCAAGAATTGCGAATAATATGCGAAAAAGTTTGGAACTATATCGAAATTTATCTATAATAACGTTTATATATAAATGGATATATGAGTTTTATTTTAGTAGGAAGCAAAACATATGTAAAATAGGAAAAAAATTAGTTTGGTTATTTGTTCAATTTGATAAAATGATTATGTTTAATTTAGAACAAAAACTGAAATAACAACTAAAATAAGCATGGCCTAAAAATAAATATATTATTATAAAACCTGGCCATGAATAGATTAGATCAATTAAAAACATGCTACATAAAAAAGCCACCATGAGAATTTATTGAAGTTGATTGCAGACCACACTCGGTTTGCTAAATTAAAATCAGGAACAAAATGTCTACATGAATCAATATTTCCAAATAGCTACTCCAGAATCAATTACCTCTAGAAGAAAAATCTGGAAGGCTAAAGAATCCTTTTAAATTATATTGCCGGCATCAAAGTTATAACGGAATATCATGAATTTGGACGCTGCAAATCAACTAATTTGCCTTTCCAAATGTATTACTGTTAAATATTTCAAATCTATGTGCGGTAGCATGCACATCAGATACGCGATTTAATTCATGCTAATGTTGGACAATGCAAGATTGTTCGTTTAACGCTGAGACTTACTTCTATTTAACATAATCTTAGGAGTACAATGTGAAGAATAAGGCACTCACACGTTTGCCTATATGTAAAATCAATCTTGACAAACAAATTCGCAAACAAATTTTGCAATCACAGTTTTCAAACCAGGTATTCTAAAGATGAGTCATCACGAGATACGAAATGGGACACACAAGGTTATATTTTTCATAATATATTAGGAATATACTTCTAATCTGGTATGAACTGGCTTTTAATGAGCTACGTCATACCACTTACATTACTGAATTCTTGTAAGTTCATAGCAAATACAGAATAAATAACAAATTAATAATTCAACTGATGTCAATCCACGTTGAGAAAGAACCAGATCTACAAAATAATTCAATTGGAAAATTAGTTTAAATTTAGCCCATCTCCAATAATGTAGTGTTGGTATCAATTTCTGGTTTGAAACAAACTCTATATAGTGAGGTGTCTTTCACGTTACAATAGTAAAAATGTCATATTTATTCCTTCTACAAACGTTTAAATACACGTACGTATATGATATTGCACCACCCAAAAGTCACAAATTACCTGATCAAGTATAAAATAAACATCCCGCGTACTGTCGTCTCGTTCTGAATAATCGGAATGCATACACAAAATAAAAACTTTCTTTCATGACCACTTTGCCAAAATAATTCAATTGTGTATTAAGTTTTGTGCACCTATTCTCAAATTCGTTCAAATAGGACTAGAAGGATAAACCAAAGTGAGCATGAAGGAAGGGTACAATCTTGTATACATAGACTTTTCGTATTTAATGGCGACTCATTAATAATACATCCTATAACAATTATAGATTTGGTCAAGGAATGTGGGATAATTGGACGGTACACTCTCGTATGCGAATATATAAACAAGTAATAGTTAAATCAACTTTATATAAAGTCTTCGACAATGCGAATTCCAAGGCAACTCACCTTATTTAACATATACCGAGTCTATAAATAGAACCAATATTTTGGTTTCCGAATAGGTTAATGGTACCAAAACTAGGGATTTGTGAGTCGTTACATGATACTAACACTATGTTTGGCCAAATATAATGTGAGTATAGGGCGTAGTATCGGCTCCTGCTGATGAGCCGTCGGTAAGCAGGAAACGCATGTGTAAATGAAATTAAGCCTTTTCTTCATACTGATTTTTATTTATCTTTACGGTTCTATTTATTATTAGGAATGTGTTATTTCTTCCTTTTATATATATATATATATATTTTTTTTTTGTTGCTGCGACTGTTTTGGAGGATAAGCCGGCTCCATATTTCATGGAGTTTCTTGGGAATTTGGTACAAGTGGTGTCCCCTCACCACTCGGCTTTTTGATCGAGGACGCACCTCTAGCCTTTGCACATCCAAGCGCAGTCTGCAAGGCAGCAGCAAGTTGCATGGTTGCCGGTGGCTGTTGAGAGCTCATTCGCCATTCGGAAGTACGGGGTACTGTCCAGGAGTCCATGTAATCCTGTGGCTGTTGAACCCTTTTGTGGCGGGGAACACACGCCGAGTCATGGTGCCGTCGTCGGGCTCATGTGGTATTTTATAGGAGATCCGATTGCCGGTCGGAAATCCACCACGCCCTGGTGACACCACCGCCATAGCCCCGTTAGCCCATGTACGATCGGCCATCGAGACATGGTTGACACCGTCGTACCACGTTGAGGAGGGGATGGACTTTACGACGGATATATATATATATATATATATATATATATATATATATATATATATATATATATATATATATATATAGAATAAAAAGCACATTCGTGATATTCGAGGGCAATGGACATATTAAAACTTTTTTTAAATATGTATATTTCACATTTGCTTAGTTAGTTAATGTAATAAAACATTTCTATGAATTTTTTTTCGCCTATGAGAATGGCTTCATACTGCATAAATTCGGGAAATCGCACCAAGATATCATTTCCAGTTATTCGTCTCTAAGTCTTTATTAGCGCATGGTACAACAATAAATATTATCCATAATTTCCATCTGATAGCATATTAAGTCTGACTGTGGTGTTTTTATGACTTTTTTACATTTGGTGTTGTAATTCAATTTTGAATAAGGAAAATAAGTTTATTTCCAAGACTGGCAGATCCTTATAATACCATTTATAGAAAAATTACTAAGATGCGGCCTATTCTAATCAAGGATACGATTCTTTGGCTGTTTATACGGATAATTCTTTATAGTTGCTAAAATTTGAATTGAAGCTGATTTTTGTCTATTTATAAATCCAAATGTTGAAATTAGTAGAGTATTTACACATCTTATGAACTATGCCTGATTTAAAGTCAAACAATAAATCTCGAAATGTAAAAATGTAAACATAATTTGCACTCAAAACTAAAGGCATTTTAACGACACAAATCAATGGCCGACATATTGCGTAAATTAAATTCAAATTTATTTACGTTGCACCAATGAGAAAAAAGCGAAATTGCCGTTTAACCACGTTTAACCAATAGTGTGCAAGTAGACATATTGCATGCTATTTAAGCACGGTAATTTACCATGCAAGTCAGTTGTGGCATTTGCATTCTACCTGCTTCACGCGTGTGCGTTCTGTCGGCTGTCAATACCTACGCTGGTGATTTGATAGTTTCACCAACAACTAACTACATCCGTGACTCATCTTGTTGCGGGATACCGGAGAGACGAGCCAATTGAGTGCAGGACCTGCAGGACACTATCCACAACGCGATTACAGCTCAACCACGGGAGCGACAACTCAACCAGAGTCCACCCAAGGCTCTAGGACATCTTCAACTCTGAAGACTTCAAGAGAACGCATTACCAGGCCCTCTTAAGGGCCCCCATATCAGTAACTAATCTCTATTCAGAGCACCTTAACCGAGTTTGTAACGTCGTACGGCATTTACTTGAAGCCGGGGCGTTTACAAAATTGGCGACCGCGCCAGGATATTGATTATTGTTCTGATTTTTTTGGTATAAATAAAATTGACTTCCTTTTTCATCTATTTGGGATAAATAGATTGACATTTGTGTTTTCTTTACCCTGATCGTGGTTTTCTGGGAAATCTGTTGGGTATATATTCGTGGATTTGTGGGGATAATTATAATACATTGTCATCAAAGGCCAACGGGGCCTCTGTTTACATTTCCTACGTACGAAACGGCACCGTACGTACTCGACAAACTCAATTTCGGATTTTTGGAAACAGTGACTTTTTTGTTCTGCGCTCACTCAACTGTGGAAGCTGTTTGTGGGTAAGCGTTTCGTTAAAGTTTATTTATACATTTTCATATTGCTTATAAATTTATGCTTTTAAGATCCCGTAAGATTGTTAAAATGTCAGGTCCAATTTTAGATATTGATGTTCCTGTTTGGGATGGAGATAGTGAGCTATTCTTTATGCGCGTAGACTCCGCTTTCTCCCCGTTTCCTGATTATGACAGTCATCAAAAACTGTCGAAGGTTTTTGCTAAACTACCTTCTGAATTGCAGCGACGGATTTATCCTAAGCTTGAGGCCATTAGGAAGCTACCTAATCCCATTTTGGGCCTACAAAACGAGGTAGAATCCTTGCTTGGACCCACGGAAACTGAGCAGATAATAAACAAATATGCGCAGTTAGATATGCCAAATCTTGGCCCCATAGAAATACTGAGGGAATTACGGAAACGTTGGTATAAAACCAACATTTCTGACCATGAGGCTAAGGTTGTTTTTATTA